>CM064531.1:16128840-16311340 GCA_032716605.1 Paralithodes platypus
TACTAGCCACACTCGACATTAGTAAAGCCTTCGATGCCATCCCCCGCCACAACCTAACAAACAAATCTACAGCACAAACATGCACAACAACACAAAAAGGTGACTGGCCAACTTCCTAGCAGGCAGATGTGCACACGTATCTTTTGCGGGTCAGTCATCTAGCATCAGAAACTTTCCAAACGGAGTCCCACAAGGATCCGTCATATCGCCCGCACTCTTCAATCTGTACATGCACGATATAACTAGACCCAATACACCCCAAATAAACTTAGCCTCCTATCTATCTATCTATCTATTGCCTGACTCCGTGATCCCCGAAGGGATGGCCACGAACGAACCGCCCCTATGCACCTCTGTCCCCAGTCAGTCGACGCCCCTCCTCCCAACCAGCACCGCCTTCATTCATATACTTCCTCACTCCATCCTTCCACCTCTCCTTCAGTCTACCTCTCCCTCTCTGTCCTTCCACCTCGCTCTCGTACACCCTCTTAGTCATTCTCTCGCTTCCCATACGTTCCATATGGCTGAACCATCTCAAGGTGTTCCTTTTCACACTTACCAGCACATCTACCTCCACACCACACCTCCCTCTTAATTCCTCATTTGTCTGTCTATCCCTCCATGTAACTTCACACGCACTTCTCAAGTAACCACCCCTCTCACTCTTGGTCTGAGTCTCTTCCCGAACGTCCATGCTTCGCTTCCGTAAGTTAGTGTCGGGATTACCACACTGTCATGCGGGGACTTCATCAGTTCCGTGCTGACCACTCTAGTTCTTGTTACTGCTGCTTTCAACGTTCCTACAACCCTCTTCCCCTGTTGTACCCTCTCCCACACTTATTCATCCATAATCCCATCTTTACTCAACACACTGCCCAGATACTTAAAAGAGCTGACGATCTCCATAGCCTGACCGTTAAACTTCACCTCACACTCTGTGACTTCACCCCTTTCGAAGACCATAACATTGCTCTTCCCAGCATTTACCTTCAAATTCCGTTTTTCGCACACTGTTCCAAACTCATTTACCAGACCCTGCAACTCCCATTCATTATCGCTCATCAGAACTGTATCATCCGCAAACAGCAGTATAGGCAGCTTCCACTCATTTCCCTCCCTTGTCAGCGATACACCAACATCCACTGCTCTTCCTAGTATTTCTTTCATGACGCCATCCATATATACAGTAAACAACCACGGGGACATCACACACCCCTGTTTCAACCCAACACTCAGGTCAAAGAACTCCAGCTCTGCTCATTTTCCACACGTACTGCCGCCTTTGCACCCTCATACATGCTTTTCACTGCTTTCAGCAACTTGCCATCTACTCCGTATTCTAAGTACTTTCCACATGCCTTCTCTATCCGCTCTGTCATAGGCCTTCTCCAAGTCCAAAAAGCAACATACACCTTCTGCTGCTTCTCCAGATATTTCTCTACAACACAATTCAGGGTAAAAATCAGATCTAAACCATCCTCTTTCATCCTAAAACCTTCCTGCTCGTCGCCTATCCATTGCGCATTCTCACGCTCACTCTCTCAATCACTACCCTACTGTACACCTTCCTACTACACTTAAAAGACTATTCCTCAGTGGTTACCACACACTCCTCTTTCCCCTTTCCCCTTATATAGGGGGACTATTATGCCAGTCTTCCAGTCATCGGGTGCACTCCCCTTCTCCCATGCTAGTTTTCACATTTTCCATACCCATTCGATCACTATCTCACCACCATACCTCAACATTTCCCCACACACTCCATCTGTTCCTGGTGCTTTCCCTAACTTCACTCTTTTCATGGCTTCCCACACTTATGACCTCCTGAGCCCCACCTCCTCCTCCAATACTTCTCCTCTTCTCCCTCCCATACCATATCCAACCATGTTTGCTGGCTCTTCATTCCTTACATTTAGCAACTCATTGAAGTACTCCCTCCATCTTTCGACTCTCTCTTGCATCTCGGCTAGCATTCTCCCACACCCTTACTCTTTCCCTTGCTACCTTCCCTAACTTTCTTGACTTCTCTCCTGAACAGTTTCTTACACTCCCTCCATTTTACACTCAGATTCCTTCCAAATTCCTCATATACTCTTCTCTTACTTTCCTTCACTACTCTCTTCACCACTCTCTTTCTCTCCACGTACCTCGCTCGTTTCTGCCTCTGCAAATCTTCATTCCCTCTACTACCCAACCACTCTCTATACGCTTTCTTCTGTCTTCCACAGCTATTTTTACCGCTTCTGTCCACCATGCTGTACCTTTCACTCCCCTCCCTCTTCTCCTCACTCCACACACCTCCTCACATGCTGCACAGATCTCTTCCTTAACACCTTGCTTATTTCCTCCACTTCCTCCATATCTTCCAGGTCGAAACCCACCTAGTTGTCTTTCTACTGCTCTCCTGCACTCTTCCCTGATTTCCTCCTCCTGTAGCCTCTCCAATCCTCATCACCATTCCACCTTCCTCTCGCCTCCCTCCAGCTCTCCTCACCCACTTCTTTTGTATCCTAACCTTAGCTACTACTACATAGTGATCAGACAGACCCCCTCCAATACCCCTATGCACCGTTGCATCCATCACAGATTTCTTCATTCTTTCATCCAGTGACTTTCGTTCCACCACTGTCTTCTCCTCCTCGTCCACACCACTTTCCATGTGTACCTGTGTATCATTGTGTGTCGGAAGAAGGTATTGGATATCCCCAACCTCCACCCCACACATACGTCCACAAGTGCACTACCATTCCCAATCACCTCTGACGGTACCCCCACCCTCCCACCACTCATCAACTTTCCTATCACCCACCTTACCATTCATATCCCCAATCAGAAATATTCTTTCGTTCTTGTCAAACTTATCCACCACGCCTCCACATTCACCCAGAACTCCTCTTTCTCTATTACAAGTTTATCCTCTGTCGGAGCATAAACACACACAATCACCCACGTTTGTATTCCTACTTTCATTCTCACCCACACAATCCTTGAACCCCACAGACCCATACTCTTACACACTTCTCTTAGCCTACGCAGATGACATAACACTCACATGCACACACCATGACCCAAAGACAGCAACAGATCTCCTTCAACCCTATCTCAACACACTACACGGCTGTTGCACTACCAACAGACTTAATCTATCCTCTGCCAAATCCACCGCAACCCTGCTCACAAGCTGGACAGAACACGAATACATCTCTCAACTCACCATAACAACACACCCCTAACACATACACACTCACCCAAAATCCTAGGAGTAATATGATACTCATGTGACATTCAAACAACACACCACAACACCCGAAAAAGAAACGGACACCCAGACTTAACGCCCTCAGGTCACTTGCTCACACAAAATTTGGACACAACAAATAAACCACCACCACAGTTATAAACAATACATAAGATCAGTGATGGAATACACAAGCCCAGCCTGGGCTTCTAACCTAGCTGAAACACATCATAAGACCTTACAGACTATTCAAAACAAAGCCATAAATCATTATAGGCTGACAGCTACTACACCCACAGATCACCTACATCAAGAAACCAAAATCCTCAAAGTCAAAGACCATCTGGACATGAGAGGCATTCAATTCCTTGCAGAAGCCTCCACGAACCAAAATCGCCCTCTACACTACATGGCAACACACCCACAGACACCAAGAAATTCAAAACAATACCCAGCACACGGTATCACACATAAATCTGTACTCTCTCCCTCCCTGCCCACCCCAAACCAACTTCCAGAAGCACAATACTCATATCTCTCGCCGATCCATCCACTCACTCATAGACAATACGCAGCTGCAAGCACGACCTCCCGAAATCCATCTTTCCGAATCGTCCCTTCCTCACGAGGACAGAGTCCACCTGGCCAGGCTGAGATGCGGATACCATCCAGCTCTTCTGTGCTAGCAGAAGAGACCGGAGGACTCCGTTGTCAACACCTGCCCGGGATGTAACACAGCACCCCATACCATTAACACATCATAGAAGACTGCATTTCACACAACCACTTACACCAACAACACAATCTACACTCAATGAGAGCTCTGTGGGAAAGCCCCATCGTGACCATGGCCTTCCTCAGGGACTCGGGGCTGTTCGGCCACGCAGCTTATGGAACAACAACAACAACAACAACAACCTCAACAAGCACACATACCACCCTTCCTCTTCCAACTATTCTTGCACCACCCAACCTCTCCCCTTTTCCATCAACTGTATCACCAAAACATCAACAAATCAAAAGTCGTAACCTCAACAAAAGCCTCTCACCTCCACCGAGCACCCCAACCCTAAACCCTCACATTACAAACCTTCGTCTTCGTCAGATTCTAGCCCAGAACCGCCTATCAGGAAAAAAATTCGCACTAAATTGGGTCGGCTAGTCAAACTACCAGCTAGATTCACACCTATCTTAATTTCAACATGTAAAGCTAAAGATAATGTACCCAAATCTACAAAAAAACAATCCACACAACACACACCAACAACTCTAATACAGTATGAATCGCTGGTATAAACTTACATAAAGTCATTAAGTTCTCCGCACTCTCTCTACCATTTCAAGGAAACCTTAATCCAAGGTACTTTCGCATCCGCATATAACCATGACCTTCCTCAGGTCAAAGGTGGGGTCCCACTTGCTTGACAGCCACCACCGCGACCACATCACCCCTGCTACATGCCTTCAGAGACAAGCCGCCGTCATGTCGCCAACACCGTTCATCAAACGAGTAAAATCTCAACCAGCCAAAACAAAGTCGTCAGGATTCGACACATTCATGAAGCCGTCACTGTATCGATCATCAACGAAACAGCAACCTACTCTGCAAGTCACCATAGATGCCAAGAAAACACCTGACCAGCGTTCCCACAACTGGTGGGAATTTCTTCATTCTCTAACCTTCACAGGCCACCACGGAAATCTGCTTACCTTCGCCTTTGAGGCACAGGGACGTGCCTATGATGAAGGGGAGGGAAGTAAAATACAGAAGAAAAGAAAAACGTCAGGAGAAAGAGAAGACGGAAATCAAGGAGAACAGAAGAAAGAAGAAGGAAAGAGACAGCGGAAGGAGAGAATGGAGGAAAACAACGCGACCACTCCCAAGACAGGAATGTCCAGCACAACAACACCTTCCGCGACCCTCAGGAGCGGCCGTGTCGCCACAGTAACGGAAGCATGCCCGATCACCCCGGGAAAACAATTTGCCTCGGGGTGAAACCGTCCACAGCAAGGAGAAGGGTCATATTCTCCCAGAAGTTTTTAAGAACCATGAATGACAAATAAATGTATATGTATAATATTAAGGATATCATAATAAAAAAAATAAAAAAAACATTATGTAAAGAGTATGTATTAATTTGAACATCTAATATGTCACAAGACAGATTCACTATGTTACCAAGATAGTGATCAGATGAAAGAAACATGTTGAAGGACTTCGTCAAGATACGAAAGTGCTAAATCGTCTCACCAAGATGCTTAATTCTATCTTTTAAAGAAATAATAAACACCTATGTACACGTCTTCTCAAATATTACCATTATTCTATTTTATAAACAAACCACATGTCCTTCCTTCCTACGTTGGAGAGTCGTGGGCCAACGAACTTTTGCCCCTCAGATAACATATTATATGTTTTTCAGTTCAGAAACTATCAGTATTAACTTTATTAATAAACCTAGAGTGACCAGCTATGTATGTTAACCATATTAACCGCCGTAGGCCCTTGTCTGCAAATCTAAAACTTAATAACCGCGAGGCTACAGGTCGCGTGATACAGCTGACCTCCACTATTGCCAATCTAGCCTCCACACATGAGAGTCCTACAACTCCTCTAAAACTACTAATTTGTATACCTAAAGCCTAGAAACTATCAATGTTAACCCTACCAAAGCAACCTAAGCTCCTCAGCTATTTCTATGATTAACATTAAAGACCACAGGCCTTGTCTGAGAAAGTATAGAAACGTAGACGGGCGAGGCTAGCGATACATGCACCCTTCCGTTGACCCCAGGGTCACCAACATAACCCCAGACCCGGGCGGCATTAACTTATGTACAAAATGTATATCCCCTATATACATCAACTAAATAAGTATCAGTATTAACTCTAGAAAGACAATCTAACATTCTCCTATACCCCTGCTTTCAATTTTACCAGTGACAGGTTCTTATAGAAACAAATAATATTCCCCGGCGCAGAGATACCGCACGTCCAGTACCCCCTTTCCCCCCCTGAACTCTCACGCTCAGAGGTCAACTAAAAACGTCCTCGATTCTCTGCACAAAAGTTCAACTATATCCATAGCCCCTTAATTCTCCTAATAACCTATAAAGCCAAATCAAACTTTGACTTGCCTAGCATCTAACCATCATATTATCTTGATTAACTCTTCAAGTATAGTAGAGTAGTATCATAAAGTAAATGAGATTCGCCTCCCCTAGGACAAGAAGGACTTCTTGTCCTACTAGAAAGTACATACGTACACCCTTGCTATCCTTCCACAGAGGATGGGTAAACCCCAGTAATGGTGCACATTAGGCCAAGGAAGTTTGAAGGAAGACACGTAACCATAAGGTTTCTCAGTTGTCGGCACCCAACTTTGAGAAATATTATTTTTACCCTTCCATGCAGTCTGGATATACGTCACCCGAAGTCCTTATACTGTCTGTGAATCAGAAATCCTATTTTAGGATCTTTGTTAATTGTGGCAACCCAATCATTTAACATAGAGACCTCTAGTAGGCTGTATCTTCAATATTAAAGTCTGAAGTGTGTAGGCAGCCCTCCACTTCTATTTTAATATTATAAGTACGGCAACTGTGGCCTAGATACAAGTAACTTTATTATTTCTGGCACCCCAGGATTAACATACTGTAGTTATCTTCTTTAGGTTGTATTTCTTTATAGTTAAAAGTTGAAAGACATAGGCACCCCTACCTTTCAACATTTTACTATTAGAAATTACACAACCATTTCTCACAGAAGATCTAAGTTCTAAAAAGATCTTTTATGTTATAAGGGTTTAGCAAGACACCCTCACGGGGACTCTGCATATAAGTCTTAGGTGCAGTTTGTCTGTGGCACCCCACCAGACATTGCAACTAATAGGTTAACACCGCCCTGAGTTCTATGAACCTCTTACAACGGTTAGTGACAGTCAAGAAGAGCAATACTTAAACTCTCCTTGCGTTTGTCCGATATTGTGTTATTCCGGCATTACTGAGACATAATATTTAAAACCTTACTACAATAGTACCTTAAACACTTTAGCTCTTCTTAATTTTCCTGTGTTCTTAATTATCTGTCCTTTCGTCAAGTTCTTTTATCATCTTTTCTCTCCGTTTCCAACATCTATGTATTTTCTTCCCTTGTTCCCTTTTTTTTCTTGAATAGTAACTCTCCTATTAGTTTCCAGTGTCTTAGATATATGGCCTGAGTAATTTTTTTTCCTAATTTCATTATATTATTCACATTCCAGGATAAAATGTTTTAAGTTTTTGCCTCTCTTTTCTGAACAGTCTGTTGCTAGTCGGGATGACAGTAATCTTCGTCCTCACCGACAGGCTGCCATTTGCCTCCAACCTAACCCCCTCACCGACCTGACCTGGCCCCCCTAAACAAACCTACGTACTCCAACCTTGAGGTACGAGGTCGTACCTAATATAAAGGCGACGGAAGTAAAATACCACAGGAACGCTGTGGTACGAAAATCCTGAGAGCGAAACCTCCAACCCTAACGAGCCACAGGAACGAAAATCCTGAGAGCGAAACTACCATCCCCAACGAGATCCCAGGCCCCTTTTCCTTTTCCGATTTGGTCTCTCTCCCTCTCTCTCTCAATTCATTCCACATATTATACGTCTCTCAATCACAGTCTTCTAATATACAAACCACAATACTTTACTCACTGATATTCTTGATGTACCACCTAAGTATGTATTTAATTAGGTAACCACCATACAGACTATAATACTTTCATTGTGTAGGTTCGAGGCGATCTAAGACACCTTAACTTCCATTTCACACCAAATCAGATTGTGATTACGTCAGCCCTGTATTTAGTTATATAACAATCATAGCCCCCCAATTCTAACAATTCTATGTCTCTAACCTCCCGTGGTTTTATCTACTAACTATATATTCCCAACCTTTAACCACGACTCTATACACCCGATAACCCTATGCCAGTTATTGTATTGATTTAGGCCTGTTAATTCGGATAAACTCACTATGACCAATCTGCAGACGATTATCAGGAGAGATGCAGGAAAGCTACCTCGTATCTCCCTTTCCATGACGAGTATAGATATATGTACCCCCGTGCTCAGTCGCCCCCCCTTGCCTTGTTCTTCTAGTAACTAAGTTTAAAATGGCCCCAGAACGAGAAGCCCACCACAGAAGCCACGAGCGAACACCACACAGAAACACCCGAAAGAAAGGTCCACAGAACGAAAGGACCAGCTGACCGAGCCAACCAGTTCAGACAGGCCCAAGCTCCCAGGGCTAAGCAGCTTGATTGAACAATCTAAGAGAGACGCTCCTATCACAGCTGTCCCAATCCTCCTCGCAAAGTAGATCCAGTCTCTCTCCCCTAAATACTTCCAGTATAGCCAAAATAGTACCTCTTACTAAGGCTCAGTTATATCGCATTATGAAGGCTCCATATAGCCATGTGCCACAACAGTAATCACCACCTTACCTAGTTCCCGTATCAATTGAGAGCTCAAATAGTCCATCAAAACTCGAGATCCCTATGGCCTACAGGGTCCAAAACCGAGCCTATAAACCCAGCTCCAGCCCCCAGTAAAATCAGTTGAAAGATAGACACCAACCCAGGTTGGTCACCAGAGCTAACCTCGAGCTCTATCCTTGTTGGTTGCTGAGAAGTGAGTTCCAGAGCTGGCAGACTCCGTGGCAGATTTGGATAGAAGGACCTGTCCACGTACTTGAGAACTTCCTACATATGGACAACCTGGACGGCCACGGAACCAGTCGTTAGCCCCCAACATCACGGACGCAAGATAACCAGGACCAGACCAATCAAATACTACCCAAGATTCACTCTATCAGTACTACATTACTACGGTGCTATTTAGAGATTCACTTATTAATATTTCTACGAAGTGGCTATATCTTTGCCCAGTGTAATTCATATATAACCATTCCATTTGGGAAGTGCTAAGCGTATCAGTGTTTATTAATTAACAGGCGACATTAACTCTCGTAATTACCTTTATCCAGATATTATTACATAGAAGTAAAACCCTAGTGATATCTAACGTTCGCCCACTGATTTGTGTTCTACGTATTTCTGCCATAAGAATATAAAACTTAGATCAGTACCCCCTGAGGTTACTAGAATTCCTGTGCTCTAAAATACGCGTGTCTAATCTAGTCTGTGAACTACTACTTGTGCACCAGAGCTACCAGTAATAAATCTAACAGTGAATATGAATCTATAAGTAACATTGATGGTCTCCAGTATAAACCTGTGAATTAAAGCCAGTGATCAGAAGATTAATACCTGAACGTTGGAAGTGGGAGACTAGGCTCCATCCAGATCCACTTATGCTAGTGTTGTTCAATTCTATATTTTGTCTTGCACGAGTATTTCAGAAGTGGTATATCATTAAATGTGATCGTGTGTCTTGTTACCGTGTGTTATTTTGTGTTCTCTATTCCTCATACCTTGTATTGTGCATGCAGCCTTATATACCCAGTCAGTTAGAACTCACATTACCCAAGTTAAACCTGTAGAAAAACAGGGCATAACAAGAGGCTTTCGTGAAATCTTTTTGCTGGCACCATCATGTGGTTCATAAGTAATTAAGTTAAATTATTATGAATGTAAAAGGATTGTATATATTTTGGTAAATAGAAAAATAGAAACTTATAGTCTATCATGTTACGCTGGCCAGCTTGCCAGAATGTACTCGTGACTCGCTAGCACTCGCCACGGCAGTGAAATGGGCTATAATAATCGTAGAACGATATTCTTTCTTTCTTAGTATTCGTGTTGTCACAGACAGATCAGTGTTTGCCTTTATTCTTGTCTGTGACACTTAGAAGTATTTTATATCCATAGTAGTGATTATAACATGCAGCGCGTGAGAGAGAGAGTTGGAGAGCGAGGAGGCAATGTGTGTGCGTATGTACATTTGCATTCCTCGCTCGGTGGGCCCACCCGCTCGCTATTGGACGCCGTGCCTAGCGTGGTATATGACGTCTGCTTGTCCTGTGACGTAGTGGCCTGTGGTTGGTCGCCGCCCTCCTTGCCCAGTGGTCGGGCTCCTACCCTACTCACTCCCTCAGAACATGGCATTGTGCGCTTGGTCCTACACGTCCCTCGCATCCTGTTTCACATCTAACCCCCTTTACTGCTTTGCCTCTCTCTGAACTCCTTCTTTCCAATACTTCTTATCTTTATTCAATTACCCATCCTTTCTGGTTCTCGCATACGACTTCCATAGTCGGCCAGTCGTATTACCAGCGCCTGTTCTCACATATATGTTTTGCACTAGCTTTAGAGGTTATTAGAATCATAGTCACATGGAGTCATATTGTTGGGTGCTTCTAATTATTTGGTTGTTCTTTATTACTATTTAATGCTAGACAGTGGAGGGTATCTTTGGTCGTTGTCTGTGTTATGTATATGGCAAGTCAGAGCCTGTATGACTTCGACGGAGCTAGGTAGCCTGTAGTACACCCTTGTGCATATTTTCCTTTGCGAGCTTAGCAGTATACAAGCGAAGGGCTTTTGCCTACTCTTGCTTGCATACTTGCTAACTAATTTTGTTGACCTTTGAGGAGCGCCAGGGTAAGACCAGATACTTGAGATCTGGACTTTCCAAGAGAGCCTCCTAGTCACTTAACGTAAGATAAGGGAAATCTGTTCAGGGGAGACAGTAGGCTGCGAGCATGCTTGAGGTCTGCCTAGGCTCCCTGTACCTTTATGCTGCTGCTAGACTTTATTAGTAAGAAAGACAGCATTTTGTTTATTAACTTTAACTGCGTATGCTTTAGCAATTATTCACGTATTGTTTTAGCCTAGGTTGATGCATAGTGCACAACCCAGTATGGCTGTTACTTTGGCTAAGGAAGTACTGTTTTTGAGTTGCTGTTGTTAGTGCTGTCACAGAGTTGTTGCACTCTCTTGTTTCCATATATATGTATCCTAAATTTGGGTATTTAAGATACACGCTTTGGTGTCCTGCCCCTGCATTACTCCTGTTCTATATTCGACGAGCATCTTAGAGCATCAGACGTTTTCAGAAGATTCCATATCTGTTTGCTGTAGGACTAGACTTCAAGTGTTTTCATAGAGCATTGAAGAGTTTTAGTGTTGAGTTCCAGACTCACACTAAAGTAACGTAAGCATATAACCTTTTATTAAATCTTGTCATAGTTTATTTAAGCATTGTTATTACTTGAGAGCTTCTTATTAACGTAGTTACTCTTGTTGTGAGTAGGCTTTGCCGTCACCGGAAAGCCTTTGTAGAAGTACACTTAACCCAGTTAATTGATACCCCGTTATCCAGTAGATTAACTCTGGAGGGTTTAAGTGTTTTGTTCACCGGCTTAATAGTTCGAGGGTTTGGAATTAGCGTACCGTTGTTGCAGATCTAGCCTATCTTGTAGTCCAATATTAAGTGCCCTTGTTTATTTCGTTGTGCCGGTCGTAACAAATGGCGACCTTAGTCCAGGATATAGTGAACTGAGTTTTGCAGGATTTTTTTGGGAGAAATCTTATTCGCCATTTTTGGGTTCGATTTTATTTCTCGCAGTGTTGGTAGTGGACATTGTTTTTGAGGATATATGGAACTTGTTGGAGTTTATTGGTGACCTAGTATTGCACTTAAAAACATCTTCGAATATTTTTTGTGAATAAAGCTATGCGAGAGTTTGGCTACTTTTGTCTTGACTTAGGATTTTTTTTTTTACTCCATCATGTCGTCACTGGACGGGTTTGAGAATAGTGAGGGCACAGTGCGAGAGACAGGCGAGAAGGTGGAGTTGTCTGACGGCGTTCGGGTGGTGAATGGTGAGGAGGATGGTCGGAGGTTTTTGGAGGAGCCTGTGTCGGCGGACCGAGTGTCGGGGCTGGACTGGTACGGACTGCAGTGTATAGCCACGGTCTTAGGGTTTTCTTGCACTAGCGGTTGGTCAAGAACTGAGCTGGTTGCTTGTGTGCTGGGTGGGGTGCGTGAGGCTTCGGGTGGAGCGGGAGCTGGGGCACCTTCGTCCCAGCCCCCATTCCACTCAACTCCTATCATGGCGCCCCCTCGGGTTCCAGAGCCGAGTACGTTCCCGCAGGCTGATGTCCGCTGGCGGTTGGGTAAGCCTCTAGGTGACTCACTGGGTGGGTCCCCGGTAGTAGCACCCCCTCCTCAGGGTTTGCCTTCCGAGATGTTGTTTCAGCTCGAGCTCGCCAAACTTAAGCAGCAGGAGCGGGAGTAACAGGCCGAGCTCGAGCAGCGAAAGCATGAGGCTGAGCTCAAGTATAAGTATCAGGCTGAGTCTGCAAAGTATTGTGCCGATGTTGACCTAGAGAAAACTCGTATAGAGGTGACGGGGAACCGTTTCGTCCAGGGGGGTCGACCCCATGACCAGTCCCTGTCGCATCTACTAAAGTTGGTTCCAGTGTTTGATGAGTCAGGAGTTACAGAATTCTTTCTCCGTTTTGAGAAAAAGTGCCGGGAGCACCAATGGCCCGAGGAGAAGTGGGCAGCCCTTGTTTCTTCACGATTGACGGGGAAAGCACTCAAGGCGTACGATGCTTTGCCCCTAGATTCCTGTGTGAATTTTGAGGCGTTGAAAGAGGCTGTCCTGAGGGCGTATGAGTTGCAGCCAGAGACCTATAGGCTGAAGTTTAGGGCTGTTCCTAAGAGAAAGGAGAGTACTTTCCAGGAACACGCTAGAGAACTATCAGATGCGTTTGAGAATTGGTTGAGGTCGGAGAAAGCAACTACTTTTGAGGCGGTGAAGCAATTAGTGTTGTTAGAACAATTCTTTAAATGCACTGGTGGGGACTTGACTCTTAACCTGAAAGAAAAGCAACCTAAAACTCTGCAGGAGGCGGCTGAGTTGGCTGACCTCAGGTTGTCGTTAATTCGTGGGTGCGGGTCTGCCCAGAGAGCTGAGGCAGGTAACAAGGGGCGTACCACCCCACCCCCCCGAACTAATGATACAACAAATTATCCTACTAAGAGCACTGTTGCCAATTTTGAACCCAAGTCGAAATCCTCCTCGTTAAAGAAAGGCCAGGGCCCTTCCTCACCCCAGGGGAAGTCAAGGAGTGAGGTGGAGTGTTTTAAGTGCCATAATAAGGGGCATATTGCGCGCTCTTGTCCGAGCACACAGTCTACAGCGGTGGTGTCTCTAGTGAGCAACATCGGGGTGTCTTTGAGGTCTTCCGCGTTTGCCCGGGGTAAATCGTCGGTTGCGAAGTCACAGTCGGTGAAGAAGCATAAGGAGGGCTCGATACCCGTCCGAGATGCTTTTTGTGGTCATAGGGGACATGGCACTGTGAGGTGGGCTGGTGTGGAACATAGGCTTGAGTTGTTGCGTGACACGGGTGCCTCCCAGACGTTACTTAAGAACTTCACTGGTAAGCCTATTAACGCAGCTCGGGTTGTAGTGGTTCAAGGTATCAATGCTGTGCGGTCTTACCCGCTGGTGAGAGTGGAGCTTGTGGTGGATGGTGTGACACGGGAGTTGGATGTGGGGATTGTAGAGAAATTGCCAGTTGAGGGGGTCGACCTCCTTCTCGGTACCGACTTTGCGGTGCCTACTTCCGAGGTTCCACCCTTAGTCGTTGCCGAGAGGGCGGCCGACACGAGTAGGGAGGGGCAAGAGTGGCTCGAGAGGTGCCAGACGCAGCAGATGGCGTGTGCTGTCACCAAATCTCAGTCCGCTCAGGTGTCACATCCTAGTACCCAGGTTTCAGACCAGTGGAGGAAGGGTCGGAAGGAGAAAGTCAAGGCTGGTGATCGGTTTAAGAGTTTGGACCCAGCGACACTCCTTGGTGACTCGGTACTTGCACCACTTTTGAGGTCCGGAGTGGCCCCAGAACCTGTCCCCCCTAGTGACATGGTAGGGCGTGATAGCACTCCGTGACAGAAACGGTCCCAGGTGAAACAGACTAGGCTTGAGCAACCCAGTATCGGGGGTGGCCACAAGTTGCTCCAGGAGCACTTGGACAGGTTGGCACCCTCTGATATACGACAGATGCAACTAGAAGATCCTAGTCTTGAGAGTTGTGGGAATGGGGCTATTGAACTCGGTGAGGACGGGGAAGCATGTCATGTGAACCTGTTGAAGGAGTTTGTGAGGCGCCCACCTGAGCAGCCTACTGTCCCTGTGTTGGTCTGCAGCGGCCAAGGTGGAGAAGGAGAAGGGGGCAGTGAGGCACAGGTGGACGAAAGTTGGGATTGTCATGTCTCGGCGGATCAGTGGGCGGGGAACACGAGTCAGGTGGCTGTGGAAGCGCTTGAGCACCTGTCTGAGCACCAGTGTGCAGCGATCCAGCACCTGTTCGGTTTATACCCCCCTGTTTTTGCCGAGCACCAAGGCCTCACAACTCATGCGGTGCACGATGTTCTGCTGGCAGGTCACTTGGGTGTGAGTAAAACGTTGGCCTCGTTATCTAAGTTGTTCAAGGTGGGCGACAAGGTTTTGGCATGGTTGTCAGTTCAGGGTCGACCCATGGCTGCTAAGGGTGGTGGTCAGTATCAGGACATTAAGCAGATTGGTGAGGTTAACTATGGAATAGATGCGCCCGACCGTCGCATAGCCTCCCAATGCTGCCCTAGTAAAATGCAACAGCCCTACCATAGACCGACTGTATCTGGCCGTGGCGCTGAAGGCGGTGATGCTGCACAGGCAGGTGTAGCCGGAAGGAATGCGGGGGTGCGCATGTACGGTATCGGCGGGGAAGCCTTAGCACTTATGAACTATGGGAGTGACTGCACAGGTGGTACAGATTGTCCCTCTCATGACCTGGTTGTTTTAGGGACAGAGGTGGAGAAGGAGGGAGACTATAGTTTAGAAACTGCGGTCCCGGCTGGGTTGTGGGAGGGCAATGAGCATGTTGTTCTTCGAGATAAGTTGCAACCTCTTGTTCCTAAGCGCCAAGAGAAGTTGTTTACTAGGCTGTGGCAGTACGCCCGCATGTTTGTTGATTCTCCAGGCCTGATGTCCGGGGGGGCACCCGACATAGAGGCTGGAGACAGTGCAAAGCTCAAATTGGCTCCCTACCGTATAAATCCTGCTCAACAGCCTGTCGTGAAAGCAGAGCTGGACTACATGTTGGAAAAGGGTCTGAGGGATAAGGGATATCGTGAGTGGTCGTTGCCAGTGACTTTGCAACCTGAGTTGAGTGGCAAGATCCGTGTTTGTGTTGATTGCAAGAGTGTTGGTGCATCATCCCTGACAGACGCCTATACATTACCCAGAGTTGATGACCCCATAGGCCGCATCGGGGCTGCCTCGTTTATCACTAAGGTGGAAATAGTGAATGGGGATTGGCAGGTCCTGTTGCCGGCGAGAGCGAAGAGAAGTACCAGTCTTGTGATGGACTGGGCAGTTTATCAGTGTCAGGTGGTGTTGTTTTGCTGCCGGAACACAAGTTGGATGTGTGGCATGTTAAGGGCACTGATAATGTTCTGGCTGATTGTTTGTCACGGGAGGGTATGTTTTAAGGAGAACCCTCGCCGTTCAGTCAGTGTTGGTTTGAGTGGAGAAAAATTAGGCTTGCCCCTGTAGTGCAAAGCCGCCAAAAACACTATTAAGATAATACAAAACCTCACATAAAAATTCTTTCTTTTGATAGTATATAAGTGCAGTATGTTACAGCAAGAATCTAAGACATTCTGAGTTTTTGTTCTTAGTAGGCTAGGCTTGGTGAAGCTTGCTCGTTGAGCGTAACATTGTTAAGTGATACTATTATTTTGGGGAAGTGTTGTGTAGATTTGTTTTTATAATGAAGTGTTTTTAGGTTTGTGATTGTGCCTTGTTTTTCATAACTTGGGGAGCAGCTGGGTGATGCGGGGTTTGTGGGCATTCTGTCTAGTCAGATGTGGCGTTTACCTGAGGTTAAAACGTCCCACATCTTGGGCGGGGTGTTACGCTGGCCAGCTTGCCAGCATGTACTCGTGACTCGCTAGCACTCGCCACGGCAGTGAAATGGGCTATAATAATCGTAGAACGATATTCTTTCTTTCTTAGTATTCGTGTTGTCACAGACAGATCAGTGTTTGCCTTTATTCTTGTCTGTGACACTTAGAAGTATTTTATATCCATAGTAGTGATTATAACATGCAGCGCGTGAGAGAGAGAGTTGGAGAGCGAGGAAGCAGTGTGTGTGCGTATGTACGTGTGCATTCCTCGCTCGGTGGGCCCACCCGCTCGCTATTGGACGGCGTGCCTAGCGTGGTATATGACGTCTGCTTGTCCTGTGACGTAGTGGCCTGTGGTTGGTCGCCGCCCTCCTTGCCCAGTGGTCGGGCTCCTACCCTCCTCACTCCCTCAGAACATGGCATTGTGCGCTTGGTCTCACATCTAACCCCCTTTACTGCTTTGCCTCTCTCTGAACTCCTTCTTTCCAATACTTCTTATCTTTATTCAATTACCCATCCCTTCTGGTTCTCGCATTCGACTTCCATAGTCGGCCAGTCGTATTACCAGCGCCTGTTCTCACATATATGTTTTGCACTAGCTTTAGAGGTAATTAGAATCATAGTTACATGGAGTCATATTGTTGGGTGCTTCTAATTATTTGGTTGTTCTTTATTACTATTTAATGCTAGACAGTGGAGGGTATCTTTGGTCGTTGTCTGTGTTATGTATATGGCAAGTCAGAGCCTGTACGACTTCGACGGAGCTAGGTAGCCTGTAGTACACCCTTGTGCATATTTTCCTTTGCGAGCTTAGCAGTATACAAGCGAAGGGCTTTTGCCTACTCTTGCTTGCATACTTGCTAACTAATTTTGTTGACCTTTGAGGAGCGCCAGGGTAAGACCAGATACTTGAGATCTGGACTTTCCAAGAGAGCCTCCTAGTCACTTAACGTAAGATAAGGGAAATCTGTTCAGGGGAGACAGTAGGCTGCGAGCATGCTTGAGCTCTGCCTAGGCTCCCTGTACCTTTATGCTGCTGCTAGACTTTATTAGTAAGAAAGACAGCATTTGTTTATTAACTTTAACTGCGTATGCTTTAGCAATTATTCACGTATTGTTTTAGCCTAGGTTGATGCATAGTGCACAACCCAGTATGGCTGTTACTTTGGCTAAGGAAGTACTGTTTTTGAGTTGCTGTTGTTAGTGCTGTCACAGAGTTGTTGCACTCTCTTGTTTCCATATATATGTATCCTAATTTTGGGTGTATTTAAGATACACGCTTTGGTGTCCTGCCCCCTGCATTACTCCTGTTCTATATTCGACGAGCATCTTAGAGCATCAGACGTTTTCAGAAGATTCCATATCTGTTTGCTGTAGGACTAGACTTCAAGTGTTTTCATAGAGCATTGACGAGTTTTAGTGTTGAGTCCCCAGACTCACACTAAAGATAACGTAAGCATATAAACTTTTATTAAATCTTGTCATAGTTTATTTAAGCATTGCTATTACTTGAGAGCTTCTTATTAACGTAGTTACTCTTGTTGTGAGTAGGCTTTGCCGTCACCGGAAAGCCTTTGTAGAAGTACACTTAACCCAGTTAATTGATACCCCATTATCCAGTAGATTAACTCTGGAGGGTTTAAGTGTTTTGTTCACCGGCTTAATAGTTCGAGGGTTTGGAATTAGCGTACCGTTGTTGCAGATCTAGCCTATCTTGTAGTCCAATATTAAGTGCCCTTGTTTTTTTCGTTGTGCCGGTCGTAACAATCAACTTCTGCAATATTCGCGGCCTTTCCTCTAATTTTCACTCTATCGAACACCATCTCTCCTCCTCCAAACCTGATCTTCTTTTCCTCAACGAAACTCAGGTGTCTGAAGCAACTGCCAGCAGCCCCTTCTCTGTATCCTCCTACTTTCTCTATCCTAGTTTCAAAGCCAAAGGCGGATGTTGTGCATACGTGCACAACAAACTCACTTGCTCTCGTGTTTCCGATCTAGACTCCTCTGAATTCTCAACTTTATGGCTCAAACTATTCTGTCATTCTCATAGTAAATATTTCTGTGCTGTCTATCTTTCCCCTAACTCTACCGACTTTCCCAAATTCTTCGACTATCTAAAGTTCTAAACTCTAAAGTGGAACACATTCTATCTATCTCTCTATCTATCTATCTATCTCTCCCTTCTCTGAAATCTCCATCTTAGGAGATTTCAACGTTCACCACCGCCAATGGCTCTCCTCTCACTTTACTGACCCACCTGCTGAACAAGCCTACGACTTTTCTATCATAAATGACCTAGAGCAGCTGGTCCAGCAACCCACCTGTATCCCAGATCGCTTCGGAGATCGGCCCAACATTCTTGACTTATTTCTGACTTCTAACCCTTCCTCTTATATTGTCAATCTTTTCTCTTCTTTGGGCTCCTCCGACCATAAACTTATCTTTGTCACCTGTCCTATCTCTTCAGTACGGCCATCCGATCCTACCAGCCGGCGGCGCTTGTGGCACTTTGGTGCTGTCAACTGGGAGGCTCTCCGGCAGTACTTCTTTGGTTTCGCATGGAATGATTTCTGCTTCCGTGGCCGAGGAGCCTCTGAGAGTGCTGAACGCATTACCGAGGTAATGGAAGCGTACATTCCATTTTCTTTCTCTCAGTCTAATGAAAAAAAATCTTGGTTTCCTCACGCTTGTTCTACTACTGTCCGCAACAAGGAGGAAGCATTCAAACGGTACCGACGCCTTAAAACTCAAGAATCTCATTCTTCTTATGTTTCTGCCCGGAATCAAGGCAAATCTGTTCTTCGACTTGCCAAGCACTCTTTCATCAATAATAAATGCACCAAACTATCCAACTCTAACTCTTCCCAAGCTTTCTGGCATCTAGCCAAAAACCTCTCCAACAACTTTTCTTCCTCGTCTTTCCCTCTCCTTTTCCACTCTGATGGCACAACCATAACTTCTTCCTCTGACAAAGCTGAACTCTTTGCTCAAACGTTTGCCAGAAACTCTACCTTGCATGATTCCGGTGCTATTCCTCCCTCTCCACCCCCCTCTCTCCTATGTATGCCTAATATCCTAATCTCTTTTAAAGATGTGCTTTCTACCCTCTCTGGGCTTAATACTGAGAAGGCGTACGGTCTGGAAAGTGTTCCTCCTGTTGTACTTAAAAACTGTGCTTCCATACTGACCCCGTGCCTAGGCAAACTCTTTCGTCTCTGTCTCTCCTGTAACGTATTTCCTTCTTGCTGGAAGTTTACTCTCATTCAACCTGTCCCAAAGAAGGGTGACCGCTCTCAACCCTCCAACTATTGTCCAATTGCTCTCATCTCTTGTATCTCTAAAGTTTTTGAAACTATTCTTGCTTCCAAATTTCTTAAGCATTTCTCTTCTCATAATCTGCTCTCAGATCGTAAGTATGGCTTCCTTAAGGGTTGCTCTACTGGTGATCTTTTACATCTTACTAACTCTTGGTCATCCAACTTTCGGGACTTCGGTGAGACTTTTTTTTGTTGCACTAGACATATCGAAGGCCTTCGATAGAATCTGGTACAAATCTTTAATTTCCAAACTACCCTCCTTTGGTTTCTGTCCCTCCATCTGTGCCTTTGTCTCTAATTTCCTTTCCGGCCATTCCATAGCTGCGGTTGTGGACGGCCATCGCTCATTTCCTTATCCTATCAACTCCGGTGTTCCTCAGGGTTCTGTCCTATCTCCTATTCTCTTTCTAATTTTCATAAATGATCTTCTCAACTGTACATCCAGTCCCATCCATTCATATGCAGGCGACTCTACTTTACACCACTCAATTAGTTTTTCAGAACGCCCCAGCCAGCAATCCCTCAAAAGTAAACGTAATGAAGCCATAAAATGCTTATCTTCTGATCTAGCTACTATTTCCAATTGGGGTAGAGAAAACCTTGTTGCATTTGATGCTTCCAAACCTCAATTTATCCATCTTTTTACCCATCAGGAACCTCCAGAGGACTATCCCTTATTCTTCAACAATACAAAAATCAATCCTTCATCTTCCCTCAATGTTCTCGGTGTCTCATTTTCTTCTGCTCTCACTTGGAAGGACCACATTACCAGTCTCGCTAAGGCAGCCTCCCAGAAGCTGGGTGTGCTCAACCGCCTCAAGGGGTTCTTTACCCCTGCGCAGCTTCTTGCTCTGTACAGGGGCAGAGAGCGTCCTTGTATTGAGTATTGTTCACATGTGTGGGGAGGATCCTCTCACACCGCACTCCTAGATAAAGTAGAAAGGAAAGCCTTTCGTATCATTAACTCCCGTCCACTCACCAACTCTCTGCAATCTCTCTCTCTTCGCCGCAATGTTGCATCTCTCTCGCTATTCTATTGCTACTGCAATAATCAGTGTTCCTCGGAGCATTCCCAGTGTATACCACCTCCTTTACGTAGGGTACGTAGTACCCGCCTTGCATTGCAACGTCCCAAAGCTGCTCGTCGGTGCAGCTTTTTCTTTAGCAATATAAGGGGACTTCACTCTAACATCAATTCTGTACACCAATTTCTTCAAGCAGAATCCCCTACTCTCCTTTTTTTGACAGAGACTCAGGTAACATCCACATCTGACACGTCTAGATTTAATTTTCCAGGTTATCAACTGCTCCAAAATTTCAGACTAAAGGAGGTGTATGTTGCTTCGCAAAATCTGAAATTGCCCTGGAGGAGGTTACTAGTTTCAATTGTCCCTATTTTGATTATTCTATATACAAATTAATTTCTGCTGGTAAATTTAAATACATATGTTGCATCTACCGTTCCCCAAATACTCCTCCAGAGCAAAGTCTTTTTGATTCTCTGTCCTCACAACTCAGTGTCCTCAACTTAAATGCTTCTTCTGAAATCACTGTGTTGGGTGATTTTAATGTCCATAATGTTGAATGGCTCACTCATTCAGCCAGGACTGATGATGCTGGTCTTGAATGTGAGCTATTTGCAGACTCATTTAATCTCACTCAACTAGTCAACCAACCCACCCGTGTACCAGATAATCCTAATCATAATTCCCACCTACTGGACTTATTTTTAACAACCAATTCAGAAAATTATGATGTTACAGTGAGGTCCCCGCTTGGATCTTCTGATCACTGTCTGATACAGGCCACCTGTCTATCACCTACCACACCTTCCCACTCTGAACCTGTTTTGGTGACTAAATGGCATTACGATAGGGCAGACTGGGAGGGTCTTCAAGGTTTCTTTATTGATATTCCCTGGACCTCTTTCTTTTCTAATGATGCACACTCCACCTTGAGCCACATACAAGATTTTGTAAAAATTGGAATGGAAACTTTTATTCCTCATCAAAAGTACAGTAAAAGATCTAATTCACCTAAATGGTTTGACCATAATTGTGCTAGAGTAACTGAACAAAAAGCAATAGCCTACAATGCATACACAAGATCAAAAACTCATGAAGCCTTTAATTACTTTAGAAACATCAGAAATCATGCCAAAACTGTATTAAACCTAACTAAATCAAACTTTCTCCACAAGCAGGCAAATAAACTTCTAAATAATCCAAATGATAACAACATATTTTGGTCTACTCTTAACTCATTTAAATCCAACTTCACTACTGCTTCATCCATTCCACCATTAAAATCTCCGACTGGCAATCTTGTAAGTGACCCACGAGGTAAAGCTAACCTTCTTGCGGGTATTTTCTCCACCAACTCAACCTTAGATGAAATAAATCAAGATGTCCCTGTACTTAATTTTAATTCGCCTGAAATTCCCTCACTTAAGATCCACACCAGACATGTCAAAACTATTTTGCAGAATCTCTCAGTAGATAAGGCTCCTGGTCCAGATGAAATTCCTCCAATAGTACTTAAGAATTGCTCCTTGGTGCTCGCTCCTGTATTGGCAAAACATTTCCGTCTGTGTACTCATACCTCATGCTTCCCAGTACCCTGGAAAGAAGCAAACATCCATCCAGTTCCTAAAAAAGGTGCCTCTTCAGATCCATCAAACTACAGACCAATAGCTATAACTTCCACTCTTGGTAAAGTCTTTGAAATTATATTAAATAATCACATAATTAAGCATCTTGAGAATAATAAATTAATCAGTGATAGGCAATATGGTTTTAGACGATGTCGATCAACTGCAGACATGCTTTGCCTTCTTACTCATCAAATCAACCAAGCTACAGACCAACATGGTGAAACACATACAATAGCACTGGATATATCAAAGGCATTTGATATATGAGTTCGAGAATTCTTCACTGACGAGCAGTTGGCCGTGATATATAAAAGTCATGTGCGTTCTCAGATGGATTACTGTTCACCTCTGTGGGGTGGAAGTGGAGTGGTTGCATTGAGGCAGTTGGACAAAATTCAAAATAAAGCTATTAGATTAATCAATAACCCTGCAATCACACAGGACCTTCCTACATTATCCATACGAAGAAACGTTGCATCCCTTGCATTATTCTACAGATATTTTCACAGCAATTGTTCCGAGGAACTTGCTTCAATTCTGCCGCCTCTCCACATCTTTCCCCGTAGAACTAGGGCAGCTGAGAGCGCCCATGAATTTACACTTTCTCCTCCACAATGCAGAACTTCTGCTTATCAGAATTCATTTATCCCCAGAGCTACTACTCTTTGGAATTCACTTCCCTCGAATTGCTTTCCACAAACTTACAATCTACAAATGTTTAAATCCAGTTGTTACAAACATTTTATGAATGGAGGATGCCTTTAGGCACATGGACCTTTTTGTTTTATCTGTGTTTTTCCTTCCTCTGTTCATTGTCTCTTAAAAAAAAAAAAAAAAAAAAAAACACAATCCCACCCCTACTCTGTGCAACTCTCCAACCCAAGAGTGAAATGTTATTCTCAGACTTTCTTCTATTCAACTGCTGAGCTCTGGAACTCTCTCCCAGAATCAGTCTTTCCCTCTTCCTATGACTCAAATTGCTTCAAACTCCGTGTGTCCAGGCATTTTAGCTCGAACGTCCCTTGATTTCGGCCCTGTCACTCTTTGAAATCTGGGGGAGGCACTCACTGCAGGCAGTTATGCATTTTGTCTCCCTAATTCACATAG
Organism: Paralithodes platypus; assembly: GCA_032716605.1. Classification (NCBI taxonomy): domain Eukaryota; kingdom Metazoa; phylum Arthropoda; class Malacostraca; order Decapoda; family Lithodidae; genus Paralithodes; species Paralithodes platypus. Next base: position 16,152,055 of record CM064531.1, read on the forward strand.
AAAAAAAACAAAAACAAAAAAAAAGTACTTTGCATGGTACAGCGCAAGAATAAGCCTACTAGAATATTGTATATATCTGTACTGTACTTACATCCTGTAATCCACTATGGCAATTTGCATGCTCATATACATCCAAATATATATCACTGTACCTTATAATGTAGTCTGCATATCAGACTCTGACACCGGTAATGTTTTATATGTGTTCGCAGCTTGTAAAAAGTATATATTAATAATTGCAAAATTTATTTCTTCCTTGCATTGTATCAGTGAGAACGGGTCACCTGAGGGTTGTGTGATGTACAACTACAACTACACTGCTGCTGCTCTGTTGGGCTTTGATAGAACCATGAGTGATGTGTCAGCTGTCACCAACCCTGGAAAGAGACTCATCACTTGTCACACCAGAGATTATAACATGTCACAGTATCCCTCCAGTATTGTCACTGAAGTCAGTAATGTGTCAGCTGTCACCAACTCTGGACAGAGACTCATCACTTGTCACACCAGATATTATAACCTGTCACAGTATCCCTCCAGCATTGTCACTGAGGTCTGTAATGTGTCAGCTGTCACCAACCCTGGACAGAGACTCATCACTTGTCACACCAGAGATTATAACCTGTCACAGTATCCCTCCAGCATTGTCACTGAGGTCTGTAATGTGTCAGCTGTCACCAACCCTGGACAGAGACTCATCACTTGTCACACCAGAGATTATAACCTGTCACAGTATCCCTCCAGCATTGTCACTGAGGTCTGTAATGTGTCAGCTGTCACCAACCCTGGACAGAGACTCATCACTTGTCACACCAGAGATTATAACCTGTCACAGTATCCCTCCAGCATTGTCACTGAGGTCTGTAATGTGTCAGCTGTCACCAACCCTGGACAGAGACTCATCACTTGTCACACCAGAGATTATAACCTGTCACTGTATCCCTCCAGCATTGTCACTGAGGTCAATAATGTGTCAGCTGTCACCAACCCTGGACAGAGACTCATCACTTGTCACACCAGAGATTATAACCTGTCACAGTATCCCTCCAGCATTGTCACTGAGGTCTGTAATGTGTCAGCTGTCACCAACCCTGGACAGAGACTCATCACTTGTCACACCAGAGATTATAACCTGTCACAGTATCCCTCCAGCATTGTCACTGAGGTCAGTAATATGTCAGCTGTCACCAACCCTGGACAGAGACTCATCACTTGTCACACCAGAGATTATAACCTGTCACAGTATCCCTCCAGCATTGTCACTGAGGTCTGTAATGTGTCAGCTGTCACCAACCCTGGACAGAGACTCATTACTTGTCACACCAGAGATTATAACCTGTCACTGTATCCCTCTAGCATTGTCACTGAGGTCAATAATGTGTCAGCTGTCACCAACCCTGGACAGAGACTCATCACTTGTCACACCAGAGATTATAACCTGTCACAGTATCCCTCCAGCATTGTCACTAAGGTCAGTAATGTGTCAGCTGTCACCAACTCTGGACAGAGACTCATCACTTGTCACACCAGAGATTATAACCTGTCACAGTATCCCTCCAGCATTGTCACTGAGGTCAGTAATATGTCAGCTGTCACCAACCCTGGACAGAGACTCATCACTTGTCACACCAGAGATTATAACCTGTCACAGTATCCCTCCAGCATTGTCACTGAGGTCAGTAATATGTCAGCTGTCACCAACCCTGGACAGAGACTCATTACTTGTCACACCAGAGATTATAACCTGTCACTGTATCCCTCTAGCATTGTCACTGAGGTCAATAATGTGTCAGCTGTCACCAACCCTGGACAGAGACTCATCACTTGTCACACCAGAGATTATAACCTGTCACAGTATCCCTCCAGCATTGTCACTGAGGTCAGTAATGTGTCAGCTGTCACCAACTCTGGACAGAGACTCATCACTTGTCACACCAGAGATTATAACCTGTCACTGTATCCCTCCAGCATTGTCACTGAGGTCAGTAATGTGTCAGCTGTCACCAACTCTGGACAGAGACTCATCACTTGTCACACCAGAGATTATAACCTGTCACAGTATCCCTCCAGCATTGTCACTGAGGTCAGTAATGTGTCAGCTGTCACCAACCCTGGACAGAGACTCATCACTTGTCACACCAGAGATTATAACCTGTCACAGTATCCCTCCAGCATTGTCACTGAGGTCAGTTAGGTTTCACACAGTGGCCTGAAGTGCTCTGTATGTGCAAAACTTTCTTAACCCACAGTCTGCCAGCACTACCCAGACCCCTGAACTCAATCAGTAACCTACCAGATTTATTTGGTATTATTATTTAGTCTAATTATTATTAGTAGTATATATTTTTTGGTGGCCCAATGCATTTAATTAAAACATATAGAAACCAAGGACAATTGTGGAAATAATGGGCTACTCACCCTCACACCGTGCCCATTTTCGTGATTTTTGTTAGCCTCTAAACATGTATTATAGTGCCTGAATCTTAATGCTCGATCCATATAAACTTTTTTGAAACTTTACATTTTATTATTTTCGAGTAAGTAGTGAAGTTTTTGTGTTTCCTACATGCATGTTTTAATATTATTTATGTTTAGCCCAGTGTTTATTTTTGCACTCTAACACTGCAATGTGTACATGGGAATATAATTTGTAAATAGAGTGACACTTGTTATTTGTTTGTTCACACAAGTCATCTTTTGTTTTAGTTTTTCTATGTTACTCCACCATTGATAAAATATTTGTACAAACATATAGGGCCCAAATAGGGCCCCCACTATGATGATGGAGGTTTGCTGGGGAGTAAAAACAGGGGGGGGGGGGATATAATTGGAGAGAGGAAAGGAGGGTGATGGAGGTAGGAGGAGTGGGGGGGATGCTTGTGAAGTGTGAGGGATCAAAAGTATCAGCGTCATTATCACCTGGGTATTCTATGGTTTCCTTATCCTTGTCATTATCGAGTGAATCTGTACTCGGGCCAGGCCAGCAGGAGAATATATGAGTCTGAAACAAGGGTAAATAAATTGAGAGGAAGACCTTGGAGGAGATGGAGAGATGGTGTGAAAAAGCTTGGGAAGATAGAGAGATGACTGAAGAATAGGCAAGAGAAGTAGTGATGAAGAGTAATGAATTGATAATTCTTGTGAATAGATGAGTGATAACACGGTCGTAGGGAGTGAGGGTCGGGCACCAGTTGGACTTGATACTAGTCCGTTAGGCGCCTGGCCTGGGGAGCTGGTGTGTATATGAAGGGACATGCCTGGAAGTAATGTGGACGGGCATTGATGTGTGGCTCCGCTTTGTGTCTGCCTGCTGAGACCGGATTCTCCTTGGGAGATCTGGGACCTGGTAATCGTTTGTTGGAGACCACTCATGATCCTTGGTCTCTTGGTTGACCTAGATGTGTGTGGGTTTTTTAGGGCTCCGTCTCGAGTCGGCCACCTCCAGCATTGGGGTATGTGCCTGAGTATATACATACATACATACAGTTCATACTAAATTCAAGAAATAATATAACTTTGACATAATGCTTTAAGTACAATCTTGGGTATGTCTTGTCGCCTACGGTGAGTAGAGACCGTATGGGGTGTATCATAAGCTCTTATATATTGATAAGCCGTGAAAGGTAAGATTCTCACAGTAATTTTTGTTGATTACTAATTATGTACTTTTTTATGCGTCACTGTTCATGAGTAAGACCCAAAACTTTATTTTGTTGCTTAGATCTTCTTATTTCCAATAATCATTTCTAAAGGTTTGAGAATAAAGAAACATTTTAGTGTTAATTACCATTACCAAAATTATCTGTTCTTCGTCCCATCAAAGTTCCCTTGCATAATTTTGCAATCTGGCCCACAACTCTCCAAGTAGGTTACCGGTATGTGTTAATGATGGAAATAATGAACATCAGATTAACTGGAGAGCACTCAGTAGTTTAGAGACTAAATAATGCTTAGAGGTGAAGAGTTTGTGTTGCTGTCGGACGAATGACATTACATCTCGCGAGCATTAAAAAGATAGGACTCTCACTCTGCCAGGCCAGATTGTTACGATCGGGTCTCGTATAAATCAGTGGCTCTTATACATTGGACTAGACTGGCATAAATGCAACAACGGAAACGCTAGATCCAACCCCTGATATATAATCCCGTCGAACAAAGAACACATATACCCTCCAGAGTTATATCTGCGATAGTGGGGTATCTTAACTCTCAGTATCTATGTGCTTCTACTATAGGCTGATGTTCTCTGAAACAGCCTATTACCTATAACATATGGTTGCTTAGTTATGGTACACAAGGAAAAGATAGTTAACTTAATTAAATCACAAGAGTGATCTATTGCAAACAAGAAGAAGGTTTACTTAACGTTACTTTAATCAATAATATCTGTCACTCCTTTATGAAAGAAAGTGTTGTAAAGTCCTCAAGCACCGAACAAGGAATCTTCTGAATAATGTCGGATGCTACTAAGAAGAACGTATCGGAAATGGAACCACAAAATAGCAGGAGGCAGGACAATGCACGTGTAGGCTAAATACACAAAAAGGCTGGACCTATAATATTATTGGACACAAGAATATTATAAGTGGTGCAACAGTAATAATGCTCGCCACGAAAAAGTAGTACTCCTATTAACAAAACCGGTCTATGCTGGTTGTGTCTCTCTACAGCAACCTAGACCTCAAAATGCTTGTGTAAAAATAATGGGTATGCATAAAAGAGTATATGATCTAATCCAGCTAATGTCTACCCGGGTTAATAAAGTCTAGCTGGGATGCGCAAAGGTACAGAATTCTGGTGGAGCAAGGCAGCTCCTAGCCTAGTGTGGACCTTGGGTCTGTGCGGCCTGATTACGTTAATATGAAGGGGTGCTCTCTTGAGGATTCTCGATCACAAGTATCGAGTATCCTCCTGGCGACCCTCAAAAGTAAAAGCAAATAGAGTTAGAACAGTGTTGGGTGGATTAGGCAAGCAGCCCTCACGCACTACACAGTCTAAACTCCAAGGTACACAGACAAAAGATCCACCCAGGTAACCCACAGAATCCGTAGTGTCGTGCAGCTCAAAAGTAGCCTACACACAGTGAAAACACCAACAGCAAGGTACCTGATCCCTAGTCTAGCATTATTTAACCCTGTAGAAACATTAGTGATTGATGGAGACAGTCCGAGCAATACAATCTCCCAAAAAGACAACGACTCTCTTCAACCTTAGCCTAGTACATAAGAAATGTGAGATCCAGCATATAATACAGTCTGGCCACCAATTCAAGTTGTGGATGCAGAGAACCAGAGGGGGATTGATAATAATAAAAGGTGAGGAAGTAGTGGAAATGATAGAGGCAGTAGGAGAGAAAGATTCTAAGACAAGAGTGTGGAACAGTTCATGGGAGATGCTTAGAGTATGCTGTCTGGGAAGGATCTGACAAGGATATTCCCAGGGACCGCCTCGCTGGAGTCCCAGTTCGCAGGAATGGCACGAGGGCGCGCGACAGTCGCCCAGTAAGCAGCCGCCTAGTAGGCAGTGTTAGGCAGGAGGCAACGAATCCCGCGAGGCCTATGTAAGGGGTCCAGCCACGCGCCACACTCACCACCAAGTCACACCACCTGGTCTCTCTCTCTCTCTCTCTCCCGCTCGCCTTCCCATCATTCAACTACTTAACACAATACTTTCAATTGACTAAATAAAATAGAAAGGATTGTGACAGACGAAAATAAAGAACAGTTCTGAACTGTCTGCAACACAAGCTTTCTCGAGAAGGAAAGTACACAATGATAGGTAGACTGTAGCTACATTCTCTGCCCTGGCGAGTCCTAGCGAGTAAGCCATGCGGTTCTGGGGGAAGCGGTGAGCGTCACACCCCACCCAAGATTTTTAAGAGGCTCCAACTATGAGCTCTAAATCTGACACGCAGAACCCATACAAAATTCGCCACTCCTAGCCACCCAGCGACAATGAAATGTAAAGCACAGTTCTCTTCAAAATAACACATTATAAAAATGAACAACCCTTCCCAACACAATAGATTAAATTACATAGTTATGCTCATAAGAGCGAGCTTCACTAGCCCAGCCTTCTGAGAGGAGTACAACTCAGAATTTCTGCTATAACATACTTAAAACAAATTTAACTATCAAAGAAAGAGTTTTTATAGGATTTTTATATTTTTAATATGTTTATGGCGGCTGCACTACAGGGGCAGCCTAGTTTTTTCTTCTATACCAACACAGCAACTCCTACTTTACGACCCAATACGCTGGGCTACACACGCGAGCCAACAAGCACCAGACGTAAACATACTAATCAAACCAAAGTAGGAGGCTACCCTTGTGATGATCTATCCCGGGTCTTCCACCCTCGATAAGCAATCTGCAATCACATTCTCAGAACCGGCAATATGGCGTATGTCTAGGTTGTATTCCTGCAACATTAATGACCACCTGGTCAGCCTCATATTCCGGTTATGGAATTGATTCAGGAACTTGAGGGGGTGATGGTCGGTGTAGATCACCACAACTGGTCCATTGGCTGGAACATACACCTCAAAGTGCCTAAGCGCTAGCACAATCGCCAGCAGTTCCTTCTCAACTACTGAATAGTTCTTCTGCGCCGAGTTGAACTTTTTTGAGAAGAAACTGACTGGGTGCTCCAGCCCATCTTCGTCTGATTGCATCAGAACGGCACCAGCCCCCACACCACTGGCATCAGTTGCCAGCTGGAATGGTCTGCTAAAGTCCGGGGCTCTGAGGATTGGGTGAGTACACAACAGGTGTTTTACTAGCAAAAAAGCCCTCTCACACTCAGGCGCCCACTTAAACTTTCTATCTTTGGCCAATAGGTCCGTCAGAGGAGCCAGCACAGTAGAATAGCCCTTTATAAAGCGGCGGTAGTAACCAATCATGCCCAAAAACCTCATGATCTGCTTCTTGGTGGACGGCCTGGGGAAGTGGTTAATAGCCAATATCTTGTTCTGTGGGGGGCACACCTGGCCCAAACCCACCATGAGCCCCAGATACTGCATGGTAGCCCGCACAAAATCACACTTTCCCAGGTTGACGACCAAGTTTGCCTCGCTTAATTTCTTAAATAGGGATTCTACATGTTCACAGTGGCTCTTGAAATCGTCATCGTAGATAATGACGTCGTCCAGGTACACGGTACAGTTCGGAATGTCAGCCACTAACTCGTTCATCAAGCTTTGGAAGGTCGCTGGTGCGTTCTTTAGACCGTACGGCATGACATTACAACGATATGTAGCACCATCCACCACAAAACCACACACCTCTTTCGCCCGTTCAGACAAAGGCACCTGCCAGTAACCATTTACCAGGTCCACCTTGGTCAAGAACTTGGCCCTGCCAATCTTGTCTACACAGTCATCGACCCGGGAAAGAGGATATGGGTTGGTGGGAGTCAAGCCGTTTAGCCTGCGGTAATCAACACAGAAGCGCACCTTGCCATTCGGCTTAGGTTGCAGCGTTACGGGAGATGTCCACTTTACCGCCCCCTTCTCGATCAGTCCCTGTTGCAACATATACTCCAACTCCGCCCGGAGGGCCGGAAGTTTAATAAGGGGCACCCTATAGGGCACTGATTTGAAGGGTGGGTGGTCTCCGACGTCAACGTCGTGCACCTCATGAGTAGTGAGGCCTGGGTGTTCCGCAAATACAGTAGGGTATAAACAGAATAGGCGCTCGACAGCCACACGCTGTTGCTCAGGTAGGTGTTGCAAAGCCTCATGAGCCGCCTGTCTCGTGTTTCCCGCCCACTGATCTGCAGAAACATGATAATCCCAGTTGTCATCCACCTGCGCATGACTGTCCCGTTCTCCTTCTCCACCTTGACTGCTGAAAGTCATCACGGGGACAGTGAGAGGCTCAGGTGGGCGCCTCACATACTCCTTCATCAGGTTGACATGACATAACTGATTCCTCTTACGCCTGTCTGGAGTGGCCACCAGGTAATCTAAGTCCGAGAGCTTCTCTGCTACCCTATAAGGACCAGCGTACTTTGCGGATAAGGGGTGACCTACAAGAGGGAGTAGTATCAACACCTCCTGACCCACGTGAAACTCCCTGAGTTTCACCTTGTGGTCGTACCTGTCCTTCATGAGGGCCTGAGAGCCTACCAGATTGCGGCCAGCCAACTCCAGACTGCGCAACATTCGTTCTCTACTCTCAAGTTCGACAGCACCGTCACTACACTTTAGAACCTCCGGGTCTTCTAGCTGCAATTTGCGAATATCTGAGGGAGCTAGCCTGTCTAAGTGTTTGCGAAACAACTCATGCCCTACCCCAACATCGAACTTTGCATCCCGTTGCTCTCTCCGTGTATACCGTTGCTGCCTCTGAGTCTCTTTAAGCCCTGCCTCTACACTCTCAGTGACAGGTGGTGGTGCTTCTCCAGACTCTAATAACGGTGCTAATACTGAGTCCCCGAGAAGCGCTGCTGGTACTAGACTCTCCACCGTATCAGCTTTCAGCACCTTCTCGTGACCGTTCCTCCGCTTATTTGAAGACTGTTGGTTAGGCTGTGACTCCCTGGATGTGAGAGATCTGGTTACAACACACGCCATTGGTTGCACCTGACACTTCTCAACCCACTCCTGTTCCTCCCTACTCACGTCGGCCGGCTCCTCGGCAACGACTAAGGGTGAAACCTTAGAAGCAGGCACCGCAAAGTCATTGCCGAGAAGGAGGTCGACGGCCCCAACAGGCAATTTCTCCACGATTCCCACATCCAGTTCGCGAGTCACACCGTCAACTTCAAGCTCCATTCTAACAAGCGGGTATGACCTAGTTGCATTAACTCCCTGCACCACAACTACCCGCGCCGCGTTTATGGGTCTGCCAGTGAAATTCTTCAAGAGTGTCTGAGAGGCACCCGTGTCACGCAAAAGCTGTACCCCGTGCTTCTTGCCCCCCCACTTCACGCAGCCATGCCCTCTATGGTCGCAAAAGGTATCGCGAACAGGGTTCGAGCCTTCCGGATCCTTCTTCACTGGCGGTGCTCCATCCTCTGATCTTATGCCTCCAGCAAACACAGAAGACTTCTGGAACACCCCAATGCTGCGAGCCAATGACACAGCCGCCGTGGGAGGTCTGCTCGGACAAGCTTTTGCCATGTGCCCCTCTTTGTGACAGTGATAACACTCAAATTTCCCCTTGGACTTATACTGAGGTGTAAAAGTCCCCTGACCCATCTTAAACGGGGCGGTGCTAGGTTTGTGATCAGTCTTGGTGTCATTGCTTTTAAATTTATGTGTGTCCATATTCCGGGGAGGGGGAGGGTAACGCTCCTTAACGCCTACATCGTTTCTCTGTGCAGAGCTGCACCCCCGAATTAGTGACAACCGACGATCAGCCATCTCTGCTGCTTCTACGAGAGTTTTTGGGTTCTTCTCTTTAAGGTTTAAAGTCAAGTCGCCGCCCGTACACTTATAAAACTGCTCTAGAAGCATCAACTGTTTCATCTCATCAAACGTAGTTGTCTTCTCTGATCTGAGTCAGTTTCCCATAGCGTCGGACAGGTCCCGGGCGTGCTCCAAGAAGGTACTGTCTCGCCCCTTAGTCACACCCCGGAACTTTAACCTATATGTCTCGGGTTGTAGCTCATATGCCCGCAGGACAGCCTCCTTGAGCTCCTCATAAACAACGCAGGACTCCAAAGGCAGTGCATCGTAAGCTTTGAGCCCCTTACCTACGAGTCTAGAGGACACAAGGGCCGCCCACTTAACTTCAGGCCACTGATGCTCCTGGCACTTCTTCTCAAATCTATTGAAAAACTCCGTGACACCAGACTCGTCAAATACAGGGACCAGTTTGAGAAGGTGCGACAGAGACTGATCATGCGCACGGTTTCCAGTACCGAGTCGCTGTCCCGTCGTCTCAACACGAGACTTCTCTAAATCCATGTCGGCACAGTATCTTGTAGATTCTAGTTCAGTCCTAAGCTCAGCTTCCCTCATCTGTTGCTGCATCCTAGCCAGCTCTTTTCTCTCTTCTATCTTAGCTAGCTCTTTTCTCTCTTCTATCTTAGCTAGCTCGAGCTGAAAGAGCATCTCCGGGGTCAAACCTTGAGGAGGAGGAGGAGATGCAATGATGTTAGAAATACCCGGTGATCCCCCCAGGGGCAAACCACCCTGCCAGTCACTACCCACCTGCGGAAGCGTGCTCAGGGTCGGTACTCCAATAGGAGGATTGGGAGTCAAGTGAAGGGGAGGCTCGGCCAAAGGGCTCTGAGCACTCACCCTACCTCGTACGCCAGTCACCCCACCCAGCACACACGTCATCAGGTCATCCTTGGTCATGCCACTAGTACATACATGACCGATAGCTGCGGCTAAGCACTGGAGACCGTACCGATTCATACCCACCAACCTGTCGGAAGTAACAGGCCATTGTAAAAAATTCCTTGCATCCTCCTCACTGTTCACCAAGTTAACAACCTGCCCATGCTGCTGCTCCTCAGCTTCTACATCACGTACTGTGTCCTCATCCTGCACTGATCCGCTATAAGACATGATGCTCACTGAAGATTTTTCACTTTGATACACAAAGAAGTACCCCAAACTCTTATACCACAATATTCACAATACAAAATTCTCGGAGACAGCTTAAGTGCTATATTACTCTGCTAAAAAAATAATTCTTGCATGTCCTCAAAAAATATTCCACAAAATCAACAAATGTTCACTGCCTAAACTGTGAGAAAAATCTGCACAATAACCTGCAATTATATGTCAGTTCACCAAATCCTGAGCTAGGTCGCCATTTGTTACGATCGGATCTCGTATAAATCAGTGGCTCTTACACATTGGACTAGACTGGCATAAATGCAACAACGGAAACGCTAGATCCAACCCCTGATATATAATCCCGTCGAACAAAGAACACATATACCCTCCAGAGTTATATCTGCGATAGCGGGGTATCTTAACTCTCAGTATCTATGTGCTTCTACTATAGGCTGATGTTCTCTGAAACAGCCTATTACCTATAACATATGGTTGCTTAGTTATGGTACACAAGGAAAAGATAGTTAACTTAATTAAATCACAAGAGTGATCTAATGCAAACAAGAAGAAGGTTTACTTAACGTTACTTTAATCAATAATATCTGTCACTCCTTTATGAAAGAAAGTGTTGTAAAGTCCTCAAGCACCGAACAAGGAATCTTCTGAATAATGTCGGATGCTACTAAGAAGAACGTATCGGAAATGGAACCACAAAATAGCAGGAGGCAGGACAATGCACGTGTAGGCTAAATACACAAAAAGGCTGGACCTATAATGTTATTGGACACAAGAATATTATAAGCGGTGCAACAGTAATAATGCTCGCCACGAAAAAGTAGTACTCCTATTAACAAAACCGGTCTATGCTGGTTGTGTCTCTCTACAGCAACCTAGACCTCAAAATGCTTGTGTAAAAATAATGGGTATGCATAAAAGAGTATATGATCTAATCCAGCTAATGTCTACCCGGGTTAATAAAGTCTACCTGGGATGTGCAAAGGTACAGAATTCTGGTGGAGCAAGGCAGTTCCTAGCCTAGTGTGGACCTTGGGTCTGTGCGGCCTGATTACGTTAATATGAAGGGGTGCTCTCTTGAGGATTCTCGATCACAAGTATCGAGTATCCTCCTGGCGACCCTCAAAAGTAAAAGCAAATAGAGTTAGAACAGTGTTGGGTGGATTAGGCAAGCAGCCCTCACGCACTACACAGTCTAAACTCCAAGGTACACAGACAAAAGATCCACCCAGGTAACCCACAGAATCCGTAGTGTCGTGCAGCTCAAAAGTAGCCTACACACAGTGAAAACACCAACAGCAAGGTACCTGATCCCTAGTCTAGCATTATTTAACCCTGTAGAAACATTAGTGATTGATGGAGACAGTCCGGGCAATACAATCTCCCAAAAAGACAACGACTCTCTTCAACCTTAGCCTAGTACATAAGAAATGTGAGATCCAGCATATAATACAGTCTGGCCACCAATTCAATGTGTGGATGCAGGGAACCAGAGGGGGATTGATATTAATAAAAGGTGAGGAAGTAGTGGAAATGATAGAGGCAGTAGGAGAGAAAGATTCTAAGACAAGAGTGTAGAACAGTTCATGGGAGATGCTTATAGTATGCTGTCTGGGAAGGATCTGACAAGGATATTCCCAGGGACCGCCTCGCTGGAGTCCCAGTTCGCAGGAATGGCACGAGGGCGCGCGACTTTCGCCCAGCAAGCAGCCGCCTAGTAGGCAGTGTTAGGCAGGAGGCAACGAATCCCGCGAGGCCTATGTAAGGGGGCCAGCCACGCGCCACACTCACCACCAAGTCACACCACCTCTCTCTCTCTCTCTCTCCCGCTCGCCTTCCCATCATTCAACTACTTAACACAATACTTTCAATTGACTAAATAAAATAGAAAGGATTGTGACAGACGAAAATAAAGAACAGTTCTGAACTGTCTGCAACACAAGCTTTCTCGAGAAGGAAAGTACACAATGATAGGTAGACTGTAGCTACATTCTCTGCCCTGACGAGTCCTAGCGAGTAAGCCATGCGGTTCTGGGGGAAGCGGTGAGCGTCACAAGATCAATATAACAACAGACCATCACCCTCAACCCTGATTCATCATCATCAATCACACAGACGATACTCATCGAAGTCACACCACGGCTTTCATCATTGTGGATAATGATTGTTTTCGTATATATCCAGTAACTTTCATCTCTCCCAAAAACGTCAATGAGGTTGGTAATAGTAGAGTAGACTGTAAATTAACCCCTTATGTGCCGTTGATATCCTTTTTACTTTCTTCTGGCTACTACTACTCAATATTATTCAGTTTTTGAAACTCTAGCAAATATATGGCTTCGAACTATTGCAACCAACTCTTATTCCTACCACAGACTCTTCCGAAGATTAATACAATCGTTATCGTAAATACGATAGGCTATGACTCTTTTGTGATCTCGTATGTCTCTGTGACGTCACGATCGCTCCTACAGCACGACGTAGGACGAGTAGATCGTATATTATAAGATTGTAAATAAGTTAAGTTATAAAAGGCCTAATATGCTATTAAGCAATATTTCCATGGTCTTATGTAGTATATATGAATTTATCGTATATATTAATATAATTTATCGTATAGAGCAACCTAGATGCGGTACGATAATTTGGGCTCCTGGCATTTTGCCAAGGCAGCAAGGTGTGCCTTCGAGGAACGGCAGAGCCTTCACGAACACCAACCAGTTAACATCTAATTTTCCGCCCTCAGTTGATCGTGCTTTTGTGCCTCTAATCACAATACACATACAGCAATACACACAGCTACACCATCACGACGCTCTCATCGACGCCATGACTGACTGACAGATAAGCATAATATTCATGTCCATTCCCATGTAATCATTAATTCTTTCTTTAACTTGACTCGTGTCTCGGGACCGAAGTCTCGTTCCCCATTGTTCACCGCCATATTGGGTAAAACGTTCTCCCTTGCCTCATTGCCACGTGGAACTATTGGTGAGTTAATTCCTGGCTAATATTAACCCTTATAACCTTACCCTATATATAAATTTATTATGTGAGACCTTTGGATATAACTTCGCTTGTTTCAGATTGAATTCAATTTAGATATGGAGTAGTTTTAATTTAGATTTATTTATTTGATTCATTATAGCTTAGTAATATTTAACTTCCATTGATAGTTTACCACAATCGTGTAAATATAGCACAAATAAAATATAACACACGTCGCTGGTAAAGAAGGGTTAAAATGATGTTTATCTTACCAGTGGGATCTTACTTGTGACCGACGAGCCCTCCTGTCAACCACCCAGGCTGCTGATCAAATTGGAACTATGATCAGTGGTATTATATGCAGCTACACCCTTGACATGTTCGTTCACACCCATCTATATACACGAATATGACTATAATTTGTTATATATTTGTCAAAATGATGATATTGTACAGTTCAGAAATATATATATTTCTCATTATTACAGGCATAACCCAACACAGCTTTATTTTCTATGTGTATGAATGAGACAAAATGCAAAGGTGCCCGTAACAAGTGTCTCCCCCAAAGGTTGAAAGAGTGACAGAGAACCATAATCAAGGTACATCATAGGTAATTTAGATGTTTTGGAAAGACGATTGGTGTGCTTGTTAGGTGAGTGAAATGGATAGGAGGAGGAGGTGTTTGTGAAAGTTAGCTGGATTACTCTATGTGTAGGTGAGGCACAAATAGAAACAGTGGGGGAAGCCAGACAAATTAAACAGGACTTCCAGCAACTCCTTATCATATAACTCTGTGGCCTCTCCTGGGTACTGCCCTGCTCGATTGATATACATATACTGTATACTGCAGATAAATAATACTAACTTTAAAGTGATGAATAACTTGGCACTTATTCTAATAAGAACGTTTAATATGTATAGATAGATCAAGTCTTAGAACATTTAAGGAGGAAGTGGAGGAGATGAGTAAGGTGTTTAAGGAAGAGATCTGTGCAGCATGTGAGGAGGTGTGTGGAGTGAGGAGAAGAGGGAGGGGAGTGAAAGGTACAGCATGGTGGACAGAGGAGGTAAAAATAAATGGGGTTTATATGTACCAGTGTATTTAAGTGTATGCTAATTTATTCAGCAAAGGCATACTGGACAAGTGTAATATGTAAAGGGCTGTGCTACATACGTTTTGTTAAAGTCTGGGGAAATAAACTGAATTCAATTCAATTCACACACAAACACACAATGCGATTCACCTCTCTCTCCGGCGGTTTAGCACCGCCAACAGCTCCGCATCGCCACTGAGAAAATTCGATCCTAATTTGAGTATTTCATATCCCTATTCCCTTTATTCATTGCATGAACAGTAGTTAAGCGCTTGTTTAATCTCCACATAGTTCTGTAGTTGCTGTGCATGTTATTTTATTGCTTTTTTGACTGATAAACATTGTTGTTTACATTTATTAACCTAGCTTGTAGCAGACGACGCACACCTCTAATCGACCTAGCTTGGTATTTTCTTATTAACTCTAGTAGTTATCGTATTCAGTATCCTACTGTAGCTATATATATCTGTAATTTTAGTTGTTGCTTGCATGATCTTGTAGTAACCTTTGACTGATAACTTTGTTTATCTAAATATAATCCTGCTTGACTAGCCTACAGTGACACCAGCGCCATCTGTATATTAACCCCTTGTATGCAGTTACACTTTATTCTTATATATTCTCTATTTGGTGAATTGTATATTTAGTTACATATTCTATTATATATATATATATTTGTTTTGCTTGTTTAGGTAGGTTATCACCGCTGGTAGCCTACTTCTGCTATTTCATACTTTTTGTTTTTGGTTATTTTTTTTTTGGTTAGTCTAGGCTATCATCCCTGGTGGCCTATTTCTGCGTACTTCAATTTTTAAATTTTCAGTTAGGCTATCACCGCTGGTGGCTAGTTATTTCTGCGTACCGGTATTTAAAAAAAAAAAATTTGGTTATTTTTTTTTCGGTTAGTCTAGGCTATCATTCCTGGTGGCCTATATCTGCTTACTTCAATTTTTAAATTTTCAGTTAGGCTATCACCGCTGGTGGCTTATTTCTGCGTATCAGTATTTCATAATTTTTTTTTCGGTTATTTTTGTTTTCGGTTAGGATAGGCTATCACCCCCGGTGGCCTATTTCTGTTTAAATAAAAATAAAATTGTTTTCGGTTCGGCTATCACTGCGTATTTAAATTTAAATTTGTTTTGTTTTAATTTTCGGTTAGGCTATCACCGCTGATAACCTATTTGTGCGTATTTCAACATTTTTGTTTTCGGTTAGGCCTATTTAAGTAAGTGAAGCGACCTGAAGTGAGTGAAGTGTTTTTAAAGTGAGATAAGTGTTTTTTAAAGTGAGTTTAGTGTTTTTAAAGTGAGTTAAGTGATCTGAAGAAAGTGATCGTCACCATGCCTCGTGCCTGTGCGAACTGCGCTGGTAGGTTTGGTGCTTCCATGTTTGCTCCTGCCGATCCACAAGTCTGCCGACTCTGCCAGCAACGAGAGGATTTGACAGCAAAATTGGATGAAGCTCACAAGATCAACACCCTCACCAGGAAGCTGGAATCACTCCAAGAGTTTGTAACACTCAACGTTGGAGTATCACTAACTCCAATTGTTTCAACTCCAGCATCCACCACCGCCCCAACGTCATCTGCCAACAATCCAACACCTGCAGTAGCCACTGCAGCAGATGCTTCTGACGAACCTGAGCCGACATCAAACCAGGACAGCCGCCCTGTTCACCTTAGTCTCTCCCCCACTCCTCGTGCAAGAAGCCTGCTAGCACGAACAGTACCAACCCCTCGCCCCCGTTCTAACCACTCCTCTCCCCGACCTGTACGCAGAGTCTCGCCACCACAGGTTTCCGAATTTACACCAGTGAGGAACGGAGCACGGCCAACACAGAAAAGGTCTCATCTACCAGTCACAATGTCAAACAGATTTGAGATCTTGGTAGAAATGGAAGACGAACCAGAAGAGACCAGGCTCATTGGGGATTCCATCCTACGAGGACAAGTTGAAGAGTTCTGCGACAGAGTCCCAAATCGACGTAAAAGATTTTGCATCCCAGGAGCTGGACTGGACGACATTGTGGAAGCCTTCGAAGATACCACAAAGGATGCAAACGAAAATACCCTTTTTGTCATCCATGCTGGTTCAAATGACGTCATGCGCACCAGATCCGAAGAGTTGATGGAGAAATATCGCAAGATGATCCAGCACTACAAAAACAAGTCAAGGAATATCATCATCTCAGGCATTCTCCCCAAGATCGACGCACCTGACAAATTCTACGACAAGGCCTTCAGCACAAATAGCCGACTAAAATATTTGTGTCTGAAGGAAGAAGTTGAATTCATCAACCTCTGGGACAATTTCTATAACCAGCCTACTCTGTTCCGCAAGGATGGCACTCATCTAAACCCTGTGGGTTCAGCACGCATGGGTCGTCTCCTACACGAAGCAGTCCGCAGCCATGGATCAAAAAACGCCATCTGAGAAGAAGCAGCAGTGACATAAATCATCCAACGCCAAGCAAAAAACTGAGGCAACTGAGGACCACCAGCGATAAGGACCGAAGACATCGAGGACCGAGGACAGCCATGAACATAAATGTAGATCCGACAAGAACCAAAAAAAAATATTAAAGAGCATTCCGTGAGTTCTAAAATAACAAATTTAAAGGTTTTCTATGCAAACGCTCGTAGCATACACAATAAATTTTCAGATTTAGAGGAGCTAGTGTTTACAGAAAATTATTATGTGATTGGCATAACAGAATCTTGGCTCAATACAGAAGATAGAGACTTATTAGCAGAGTATTCACTTCCCGGTTATGTAATGTTTGAGAAAAGCCGAATAAATCGAAATGGAGGTGGCGTTTTACTTTATATCAAAGAAAGTCTTAACCCTACCCTCTTATCAAAACCTCAAATTGTGAACGTCGACACATCTTTTGTGCTAATAAAGAATAATAAAGGTACAAAAATAATATACAGACCTCCAGCTCAATCAGTGCAAACTGACCGAGAAATTTACGAACAAATTGCAGATGTAATTAACTCACAAGATACCGTAATTTTTGGCGACTTTAATTTACCTGTGACGAAGTGGGGCGATACTCTTACTTCACACTCTGGACATGACTTGTATACAAACTTGCAAGAGAGTTCGCTTTATCAATTTGTTCGAACGCCGACCCGTGGTAATAACGTTCTTGACATTGTACTTGCAACAAAAGAAGAATTGATAGAGAATTTGAATGTTGGTGATGAATTCAGTAACAGCGACCATCGTACGATAACTTTCACTTTAAAGTTTACTAGTAACGAACCAAATAGTAGCATCGAAAAAGTCCCTAATTTCAATAAAGCAAACTTCCATAAACTTAGAGCTATGTTTAAAGAAACTGACTGGAGCTTTTTAATTAACAATAACGACATAAATACATCTTGGAAGTTATTCAAAACCACTTACCTAAAAGCAGTGCAAGACTGCATACCATCGAAAATACGACGTCCAGGCCATAATAATAAGCCCAAATGGTGGAATAAAGATATTTCAAACTGCCTGATTACTAAAAAATTTGCTAATGATAGATTAAAATCCTCACAAAATTACGAAGAACGGGTGAAATTTTTAGAGCTACGACGCAAAGCTAAAAAGTTAATTAAGCAAAGTAAAAAGACCTTAGAGTTACATATTGCGAATCAAAGTAAAACAAACCCGAAAGAATTCTATAGTTATATCAGAAAGAAAAAAGTAGTTACTTCAACTGTTGGACCGTTAGTCGATGAAAATGGAGAATACACCAAAGACGAAGTACAAATGAGTAATGCCCTCAATACCTTCTTTGCACCAGTTTTCACAACAGAAGACCTCAGTGATATCCCTATACCATCGCCGATTCAGATTGATAATTCAGATGTTCTAAGCAATATCACTGTTACAGAGAGAGAAGTATTGAATTGTTTAGATAAACTCAAGGTAAATAAAACGCCTGGACCTGATACAATCTCGCCTAGAGTTCTACAGGAAGCTAAGGATGAGCTCTCCACACCACTGACATTACTATTCAATAAATCCTTGCAGTCTGGAACTATGCCTGATCAGTGGAAGCTAGCCAACGTAACACCGATATTAAAAAAAGGCAGCAAATCCCTACCCAGTAACTATCGTCCAATTAGCTTAACCTCAGTTGTATGTAAAATGCTAGAAACGATCATTAGAGACAGACTCGTAAATCACTTAGAGGAAAATAACATAATATATACTTAAAGATACTCAACACGGCTTTCGTAAAAAACGTTCCTGTTTAACAAACCTCTTAGACTTCTTCCACGATATCCTCAACCTCTACGATGAGAGTAAAGCTGTAGATATTATATACCTTGATTTTCAAAAGGCCTTTGACAAAGTTCCCCACAAACGTTTACTGCTAAAACTAATAGCGCATGGAATACAAGACGGTGTGTTGAAATGGATAGAAAATTGGCTCAGCGACAGAAAGCAAAGAGTAGTCATAAACGGTAAGAACCATACCGGTGTAGTTACCTTTAGAAATTTCATTACTAATGTGATCTGTTAAATGGATGAGACAGGAGTCTGTCGAGTACATGCCTCTGAAACCTGATTGAAACTTATAGAATAGATCATTTTCTTTGAGGTAGTGTTCAATGTGGGTGTATACAGCTCTCTCAAGGATTTTTTATACAATACATAATATGCTAACTGGTCTGTAGTTACTAACATCTAATATATTTCCTTTCTTGAATAGAGGGGTTACAATAACTTCCTTCAGTTCAGCAGGTACAGTGTTGGCGTTAATTGACAGGTTGATGATGTGGGTTAGGGGACCTGCTATACCAATGGCTCCATCTCGTAGAAATTTGGCAGGAATTTTGTCTGGTCCTGTGCTTTTATGTACATTTAGGTTAGAGAGCTCCTCAAATGTGTATTTTGGTGTAACATTTTGCAATCCAAAAGAGTTCGGGTGTATGCCTTTATCCCTGTAGAAATTTTGAAAGGTGGCAGTTGTTGTGATGTATTTGTTGAGAGGTTGCGGTAGGTTGTGTGCTAGTGTGTTTGCTATATGGAGGTGAAGAAGGAGTTGAAGTAGGTTGAAATTTGTCGTTTATCATGGCAAACCTGATCATTAATTTTGAGAGCAATATTAGTGTTAGATGAATCCCTTGCCTGGTTGCTGTAGCCCGTTGTTTTTAAGTTCCTCCATAGTTTTTTGGGGATACTCTGATATTCCTCTGCCTTATTGTGGAAATAATTAGATTTCGCTGATTTAATTTTCCTACTTAGTGATACCCCCTTCATGGCCAGCAGCGAGGTCCACCGATATAGACTTTGAGTAAGGATGACATTGTTGGTCATCGACCGGGCTAATTCGGTAGACACTATTGAGTTTCATTGACAGTCAGCGAATCTTAATTATGGACCAATTTCATTATTGTCTTATCATTGATTTTGATAAGTTATTTTGTCTTTATATTGTGCGGTTCCTGTTTTAGTTTGTTTGTTTTGCAAGTTTTAAATTTTAATTGTCTATCACTTCTTACTGAAATACAAGTATACACAAAATGTACCTCAGAATCGTGATCAGAATTCTTTGGGTTAATAATTTATAGTTGATCAAGCTCTCCTTCATATTTTTGACGTTCTTACTCTTCCCTGAATCGTTATTCTTCAAAATGTAATCAATCGCGTCACTAAGCTACACAAACACCTTAATGTATATCAAGAAGTTTTCTATAAGCATAACGATGTGCCTAACTATTATTACTAATCGCTCTTTATCTATATTATGTATACGTAAAAAGTGTATGTTAGAGTTCATTAATGATTCGATACGTGATTATAGTCTATTAATTTTAACCTGGCCAAAAATTGACTCATCCCATATTAATAACGTACTCGGCTATTACAATGTTTTTACAGCCAAATATGGTGTTAATTGTGGCAACTTGGCAATAATATGATGCACAGACATATGGGTAAAAGAGTAGTTTAGTCTCAAAAGTCTCAGCCAGCATAACAAATGTTCTTTGTAATTGAAGTTGTACTGTACAGTATTATAATATGGCTAAATACAATGTTTATATTCTATTCTATTCAAGGAGGAGGTAGTTGGTTTTTCTGGAACCCTTTTACCCTCATATTTTGACCCATTAGTTTTGAGATGTTATGAGGTCCGCGCATTAGTTTGTTGAATTTAAGACCTTCGTCTCATTTCTATATATTTTTATCAAGACCTTTCGTGCCATTTAGTTTAGATTATTTCATGCTGAGCGATAGCGAGCCTGTAATTTTGTAGGACTTTTTGGGACATTGTTGCTGGAAGGGTAGGTATTTGTGAGTGTACTGGTGGTTTTTCGAGAAAATAACCTTGTACGTGATGGAATTTCGTGATGTGTACTAAACTACTATAGTTTACCATGTAAATTAAACTTTCTGTCATTATACGAGTGATATAGAAAATGTTTCTATGGGTAACAATTTAATAATATGTATACCGCTCTTATACTTATACTTATACTTGGTGGGGTCTAGAGGCGCCGCCTCAGAGTCGTGATGGATCGCCACTCCTGCTGAATCCTGCGTCCCTCTTCATTAGGTCCACTTGATCAGCTATTGAATTTGAAGCCGCTCTGCAGAGTGAGGTGTACCCGGGAAGCATATAGCCCAACTGTATTATGGTTCGGCACCACTGGTGAGGACGGTTCCGCGCGGCCTATTTAATGGCTAACTCACCTAAACTCGCGCATATTTTACCGGGAGTGGCTTTGTTATGTGTGTTTTGTCTGTATACGTCGTCAGGATGTCCCCTGACTGGGTGCAAGCATGTGAAACATGCTAGGACGTACTACCGCACCCACTAAATGTCCGCCGTGGCAGGGATTCGATCCTGAATCTGAAAGACCCGGGATCCCTGCCACGGCGGACATTTAGTGGGTGCGGTAGTACGTCCTAGCATGTTTCACATGCTTACACCCAGTCAGGGGACATCCTGACGACGTATACAGACAAAACACACATAACAAAGCCACTCCAACACCTTCCTCTCTCTCCAACACCCCTTCTCCCCTCTCAACACTCTTCTCTGAGCTATTGCCGATAAAAATGGCATGTTCAGTCCTGTACAGAGTCGTAAAGATTCCAGGACGAGCTCATCAGCGGCGGATCCCCAGATCGACCGTTGTGATTGTCACCTAAACATCTACAAAACAAAAACAAAAAGTACCGTATGGCGCGGCAAAGAGAAGACAGAATGTGACCACAGTTTTAAATCTTATATATTTTATTAGTTAAAAATAACATATTTACAATAGTATACATATCGTTATATATATATATATATATATATATATATATATATATATATATATATAATTATATATATAACCTAACCTAACCTAACCTAACCTAACCTAACTAATCAAATATATAAGATTTAAAACTGTGGTCTCATTCTGTCTTCTCTTTGCCGCGCCATACGGTACAATAATAATAATAATAATAATAAACGGTTTATTAAAGAATGGCAGCCTCATGAGCTGAAAATACACATTTTACAATTTAGTGGATGAACATGAGATGTACAGATATGAGGATGGTAAGCTTAGTTTACAAACAAAATAAATAAATACAATAATGATGCATGTGCAGAATACAAATTATCATAAAATAACCATGAGAGTAAGTGATATACAGTACATATGCACATTTATTTACTTACTCATATACAGAACATACGTATATACACGTACGTGCGTACGTGCGTACGGTAAAATATGCGCGAGTTTAGCTGAGTTAGCCATTAAATAAGCCGCGCGGAACCGTTCTCACCAGTGGTGCCGAACCATAATACAGTTGGGCTATATGCACCCGGGAACTGGTATCAGGTATGCTTCTTAGGAATTTGTCAATTTTTTGTTTTTAAGTTTTCCACCCGGCAGTTTGTGAGGTCCCTCAGTTGCTTTGGGAGACAGTTGAAAATGTTTGGACCATTCTGACTCAGGCTGGCTGTCAGTTGGGTCTTAATTCTCTCGGGGGCTTGGGTGGGCAGGGAATTTCTTGCACATTTTCTCCCTGAGCGGTCGGTGTGTTTGGCGGAGATCTCCTGGTTTGCTGGGTTGGGTACAACATTTTCTACTATTTTCCAGGTGTATATTGCTATGTACCGCTCCCTCCTCGTCTGCTGCGAGTACAAGCCGAGTTGTTTTAGTCGTTCCCAGTAAGTTAGGTCTTTAACTTCCCGGATGTTCCTCGTGAATTCTCGTTGAACCGACTCAAGGGTTTGGATTTCTCCTTTCCTGTAAGGGGACCACAGCTGGCTACAGTAGTCCAGTATTGGCTGTACCAGAGTTTTCCAGAGGATTAGGAGACAGTCCGCTTCCCTAGAGTGGAATGTCCTTAGGATCTGACCTGCTACTCTCCTGGCTTTTTTGGTAGTTTCTTCGATGTGGTATTGGAATGTTGCATTGTCGCTCAGGTGGACACCCAGGCACTTCACATGTGTCTTCATTTCAATTGGGAGACCTCTACCACTGTGCAAGTAGTCAAGTTGTTCATTTGCCCAACATCTGAGCATTTCAAATTTGTCCTCATTAACACCTCCCGAGCGGCTAGTTTTGTAACGCTATTACCTGCCCAGCGGGCAGATTTACCCTAAACGAGCTTCATTCCATGCTCTTTTTCATGCATAAAGAAGAGCCAGAGCATAATACAATTATGTATCTGTGAAAGGGCGATAATTGAGCTTTCCAATGACACCTGAACCATCCTTGTACGACCATGGGTTCTCTTGCAATGATCGTGCAACACGAAGGGAAAAACACTAAAATACAGTAATTTCATCAGTTTTTACCCTGTATTGCGGGACCAGGGATGTGGTGGGATGTGGTGAAACCGTTAGTGGCGGGACTACGTCCATGCCGAACGGTCAGAGCCCGCCCGCGCTCCTCCCACCGCTCGGGCTCTCTCTCAGAGGCGATTATGTGCTCAACATTGCATGCGACTAAAGCCGGGACCCGCAGGGGTGGCCATAGTTCTCTATCCGACTTAAGCCGGGACCCACCAAACAAGGGTTAAAAGCCATGTTGTTTTTTTCTTGCCCACTCATAGATTTTGTCGAGGTCTTGTTGGAGGTCGGCAACATCGTCTTCAGAGTTTATTTTTCTGCTTAAATTAGTGTCGTCAGCGAAGGAGGAGAGGAAGGACTGTGTGACCCCTTCGTTGATGTCTCCCATCAGTACTAGGAATAGGAGAGGTCCCAGTACTGATCCCTGAGGTACCCCACTGACAACATGGCTTTCTCTGGATTTATGGCTGTCTAGGGCTACTTGTTGTGTCCTTAGGGTCAGGAAGTTGCGTATCCATACTCCTAGTTTTCCTGTTACTTCAAGGTCTTTTAATTTGTGAAGGAGTACCCCATGGTCCACCTTATCAAAGGCCTTGGCGAAATCCAGAAAGACTATATCTACACTCTTTCTGTCTGCGAGTTGGTGAAGCATCCAGTCATAGTGCATTAATAATTTTGAGAGGCATGACCTACCCTTTCGGAAGCCATGTTGGGCGTTGTTCAGGAGGTTGTTGTTCTCCATGAAAGTGGTTAGTCTGTCTCGCACAATTTTGTCAAAGATTTTGATTAGGTGCGAGGTCAGGGCAATTGGTCTGTAGTTTTTTGCTTGGCATTTGTCTCCACCTTTGTAAATTGGGGTAATTAAGGCTTTCTTCAGCATAGTTGGTACGCTACCGGAGTCTATGGAGTTTCTCCACAGTAGGTAGATAGGTTGAGCGAGGACTTCTTTGCACTTTAGTAGTAGTATGGCTGGTATTCCATCTGGTCCTGCTGCGGCGTTTGGTCTTAGCTCCTTGATTGCCCGTATTATATCATCCTGTGTAAAATCAATGTCAGTCATTTTGCTAGCAGTGGTTAAGGAATCTGTGTTGAAGAGGTTTTCTGGATTTTTAATTTTTCTTTCTTCTTTTGGGATGCTAAATATGGATTCGTACTGCTCCATTAACATGTTGCACATTATGTCTGGGTCTTCCTGCATGGTGCCATCTGGTGAAAGAAGTGGTCCCACTCGGGTCTTGGTCTTCGTGAATCTCTTAGCGTAGCTGTAGAAGTATTTAAGGTTACGCTTGATGTTACTGATAGCCTTGTTTTCTTCATTTTGTCGTTGTTCTTCGTGTGATGCTTTAAGTTTCCTCTGTATATCTTCAATTTTGCCAGCCATCATTGTCTTTCTGTGTGTGTTTGTTACCCCTACTAGTTTTTTGTTTAGTGCTGCCCTTTTCCGCATTAGAATACGTCTATTTTTTGGTATGATTTTCTGGCGTGTAAGCACTTGTTTCTTTACTGGAGCATGAGGTGTGCAAGCTTTGAGCATGATTTTGAGAAGGGTGTCCAGTTGTTAATTTGGATTTTTATCTGAGAGAGCTTCGTTCCAGTTTATTTCACCGAGGAGCGTCGTTATGTTGTCCCATTCAATAGTGTCACTTTGGAAGTTCATGTTTCTGAAGTGATTTTGTTCTTTGATTGGTTTTTTGCCTTGGTTTTATTTTTTGTTGTAGTTCGTGAGTACTGTAATTATATTGTGGTCGGAAAAGATGGTCTTGTTCACACTGTACGTCGAGATCAGTTCTTCATTGTTGACAAACAAGAGGTCTAGTATGTTGTTTTTTCTTGTTGGTTCGGTGATTAACTGATCTAAGAAGAGCTTTTCACTTAGCTCGAGGAGGGATTTTGCTTGCTGTTGGTCTTCCCGTGTTCCTCCTGAGACTTTCCTCGTTGGCCACTGGATTATAGGGAAGTTGAAGTGGCCTGTTATCATGATGTCGGGTGTGGGAGCAGGGAGATTGTCTAGGGTGGTGATTATTTTTTGGATTGCTCTTTTAAACTATTCTAAGCTGCAGAGAGGGGGCCGGTACACATTTACTAAGACCAGACCTATTTTGGTTATGTGGGAAATTAAAACTTCCACATGTCAGTTGCTGTAGGTGTGTAGGGTTTTTGTGCTAACAGCCATGTCGTTTCTAACATAAGTAATGACTCCTCCGTGTGTGCGGCTTTCTCTGTCTGTCCTTAAAGGGGTGTAATTTTCTATTGCAATTTTTGCGTCTTTGATATTTGGATATAGGTGAGTTACTGTGAGCATTAAGTATAGGAAATCATCTTGCTTTGCAAGGTCTGCAAGGAAAGGAATTTTGCTTTGATTAGTTTTAGGGTACAGACCTTGGATGTTTCCTATGAGGACAGTTTCTAGTGGGTTCTGATTGTGTTCTGCCAGGGGTGTACCGGTAGGTGAGGGTGTTGTTGTACCGGTAGGTTGTCTTGCCCTAAATGCCTCCCCATCATGTGGTTGGAAAGGAAGATCCCCTGGGCTTCGATTGTTTTTGTCAAGGTTTCAAATGTTGTTTCTAGGGTTGTTTGTAACCCTTTCATGTAGCCTAAAAAAACTGGAGAGTTTTCAGTTTGGGGGTTAGGTTCTGGTGCACTTTCTCGAACTTTGGGGCGGTTATATACAAAGCACCACTAATATTGTATACAAATTTGTACGGAATAAGAGTAATGCAGCTGCAACATGAGTATTGTACAACCCAACGACCGAGGTAGCAGCGCATGACTTGAGATCAAACTTTTGGTGCGGGAAGAAGCGTTTTCTGTCTACTGTTATTTACTGTGTTTATAACAAGCTAAACATTAATATAATGTTCGGGATATATTATGTAAGGGCGTTTGGTGTTTGGGGTCTCCGTCAAGGACCGATCTTGGGCAAATCCAGGGCCGGATTTAGGGGGGAGGGGGGGGGGGGGGGGGCAGGGCCCCAGGCCTTCCACCAAAAGGGGCCTCCCACCATATGTTAGGCAATATCACACTTGGACTAGGTACCAACTTAGCCAGGGGCGATTTGGTATAGGCTACCCCTTCATCGTTAATATTATTAGTTAAGGTTAAGGCACATATACCATACAATATAGCTATATTTGGTATAGGCTACCCCTTCATCGTTAATATTATTAGTTAAGGTTAAGGCACATATACCATACAATATAGCTATATTTGGTATAGGCTACCCCTTCATCGTTAATATTATTAGTTAAGGTTAAGGCACATATACCATACAATATAGCTATATTTTATGAAATTTAATACTGACTGCAAACATTTTAACGAAAATGTCAAACTTTAAGCAAGAAATTTTGCCCTACCTTTGTCATTGCGTAAACAGTATAGTTACCCACTTACCCTAATGTTTAGGCCGTTTTCCGTATTTCGCGTCTAAGTTGTATATACCAGTAGATTATTATTAGTATTATTATAAGTTTAAAACACGTCTCATCTAACTGATTACTAACTAGTAAATACTGAAATAATTAAACAACATTTCTTGTATTAATCAAATATCCCAAAACAACTATGAATATATTATAATTTTATTCACACTCGAATTCTCGGAGTTGGTGGTCATATTGTTTATGTTTGTGTAGCTCAGCTGACGAGCTGAGTGCCACGTTGCTATTTGTTTTATTTAATGTTTTTTGTTTGTATGTCGTCACTATATACGGTTATTTATAATGTTTATGCACTGCTTTTTTATCACACAGCAAGATTTTGTCCATATCGGTGTGCAAGCTTGGTAAGGGCCTTTGTAAATATAGGCTAGGTGGCAAATTTACTCAAACACTGAACATGGCCTAAATACCAAAAAGAATAGATGAATAGAAAGACTAATAGAAGATAGGAAAAGGGTGGATATCAGGGGAAAGATAGTGACAAATGATGAAATAAGAAAAACAGTTAAAGCATGGGACTGCAAAGGTGCAGGAAATGCAGGAAAGTTAGTTTGACAATGTATAGAAAGTGGAAAGAAGAGTTGGGTGGCCAAGATAAAGTATACGACAAAAGGGAAGCCTCGGTGATTTTATTTAAGTGCAGAACTAATAATATGAACCTGGGGGAACTTTCAGTCTTCTACTGTACTTCTCACTTCTCAACTTGTTCTTCCTCTGTCCAATTACTCTTCTTTCCTATTTTACTCCAGCCATCTGGTCTGGAACCTGGAGGACAGAGAAAGGTTTCAGAATGAAATAACATTGTTATCAAATAGCATCATGTGTGGAGACATCATTGAAGACCTGAAGCACTTTGTACTACATTGCCCAGCATATGAAGAAGAGAGAAGCAGAAATCCAGCCCTGCAGCGTCCCTATCAGCAAGACGAGGAATGTATAATCGGCAACCTACTATACGACAATAACAAGATTGAAGATAACAAAATAACATTGTATAATTTTTGGAAAATAAGGGAGAAGATTAAAAATTCAGTACCATAATAATAATAATAAAATAGACCCAGACGTGCAAATGAACACATCAGGGAGTGCCGCTATAAAGGCAATACTTCCGCCATCCAACTGAACTGTACTGAACAGGGCATATCAGGAGACTAATGCAGATTTTTTTTTTTTTTTTTTTTTTGGGAAAATTTCCACTTTCACCAACCAGTATGGATTAAGAATTCATGGTTTGTTTTTACCATGGCTGATGGTGGGAATCTGTATGAAATTGATTAGTCATGCAAGAAGAATATTTTAAAGGTTAAGAAAACCACTTTGGTGCATGTATAGGGCCTACTGTATATATATTTTTGTCTTAATAAACTTACCGTTACCCTTTTCACCCCAATGTTGCCGAAATGCCTACCCAGCTATAACTGGTCATCACAATCTCTTTCTACATGCCGCAATGTTGCATCTCTTTCAGTCTAGGCTACTATTGCTATTAATGTACAACACTCAGTGTCCTTCAGAGCTCTCTCAGTGCATGCATACCCCCTCCCTTGCGGCAAGTGCGAGGCACCCGCCTTTCAACACAGTCCCAATCCTATTCTGTCCAGCTCTCCAACCCAAGCATTGGCAAATGTTATCAGTCTTCTACTCAAGTGAGCTCTGGAACTCTCTCTCTCAATCAATCTTTCCTTCATCCTATGTCTTAAATTGCTTTAAACTTCGTGTGTCCAGGCATTTTGACCCCAACGTCCCTTGAATTTGGCCCTGTCACTCCTTCGGCTTTGGGGGAGACACTCGTTACAGGCAACCTGCCTTTTGTCTCCTTCATACACAGACACAAAATGTGGAAAACAAATATAAATACGAATTTTGCACAGTATTTTGTACCTCATATTTTCCTTTTTGACTGCCTTCAGGAAGCAGGAAGTGCTATTTAAGGCACTCTAATTTCTCAAATTTTTCCGGGTGGGTATATGCCCCCGGACCCCCATAGAGCTCGTGGCTTCGCCGCTCGGTTGCGCTATAATGATAACAGATAGGGAAAATATAAGGATAACACAAACCAGTTTTTATGGATTGACACCCTGTGAGGGGCCCCCCACCAAAATGGGCCCCAGGGCCCTCACATCCTAAATCCGGCACTGGGCAGATCGATATATAGAGGATTGAGCGACAGGCTGAACAGGTCGGGGGACACCTCGACGATGTATACAGACTAATAAATACACACAACAAAGCCATCCCAACAGCTTCTTCTATCTACAACACCCCTTCTCTGCTATCTACACTTTCCCAGCCATGTGGTCCTAGTGACTGCATGTCTGATGGCGTAATGGGATTCCAAATGTAAGAGGACAATCGTCGAATTTGAAAGCTGAAGGGCCCGCAAAAGAGTATAATGGACGAAGTAAAAGTTATCAAAGACCTTGGCAAGGGCACGAATGGTAAGGCAACGTTGTTAAAATACAAGGGTGAAGATGCTTGTATGAAAGTAAGTAATTGGTCAATGCACCGTGAGGCTAAAGCCTTATATAACATAAACGGTGCCGGAGGTGCCCCAACGCTAAAGGCTTTTAGTGAAGATGGACGGTTGCTTATTATGGAGCACTGCAAGGGCCCCACACTTCATAAGTTTAGCAGAAACGCAAAATATGATGAGCTAACAAGCATTGTTAAAATTTTTGATAAAATGGTATACGAGCTGCATCAGGCTGGCTACACTCACAACGACATTCACTGGCAAAACGTTACTGTGAGTGCCAACAAGCCTATGTCTAACTACCGAGTTAGGCTAATTGATTTAGGATTTGTCAGGAAGCTAGTACCACGTGATGCAGCTATAGATATAAGAAGTGTTGCTGATATGATGCGCATGGTTAGGCGTCTTAGGCCGTGGGGAGACCTGTAGAACATAAGAAAATTGGAAATCTGCAGAAACCCTATTGGCCCATATGAGGCAGTCACCCTTCGTCCCTACACCCCATTTTAATTCTTTCCCACTACTACTTGTATCACATACGCTTCATATATACTGTATTATAGCTCAAACAGACGTAGGAAATGAGAAGAGCTTGGTTAAAGAAAATAGAACCATAATACTTGATAGTTAAGGCACATTATGTTGAACATATATTTATCAAACTCTGATAGATTTTTCTTTTTGCTTTTTGTTATATATACAGTATATATATATAAATATACTGTATATATGTATATACTATATATATATATATATATATATACTGTATATATGTATATACTATATATATATATATATATATATATATATATATATATATATATACATATACTATATGTATATACATATATATATATATATATATAGATATACATATATATATATATATATATATATATATATATATATATATATATATATATATATATATACTGTATATATACTGTATATATATTATATATATTTTTTTTTGGGGGGGACCCTTATAATCAATATAATTCATTAACTAAAAGTCCTACGAAATGGCTATCTAACTATCTATCGCCTAACGCTGCGATCTCCGAAGGGGTGGCCTCGAACGAAACGCCCCCATGCACCTCTGTCTCCAGTCAGTTGATGCCCCTCCTTCCGACCAACACTTTTCACACTTTCCAGCACATCTACCTCCACATCACACCTCCCTCTTACTTCCTCATCCGTCTGTCTATCCCTCCACGTAACTCTGCACGCACTTCTCACGAAATGGCTACTCTATGCTAAACCTGATCAATTGACCATTTGCGAGTTTCAGTTTGCAAGAAAGTTGGAGTTTTTACAATGATAATTAGCAAAATTACCAGCTTAAAAATATGTGTAATTCATTTAGAAATACACAAAATCAAACTTAGCCATCTTTCTATCGATCACAGACTCGTGTAACGTTTAGACTTCTGATAAATATCGATGTTTGTGTCTCCAACTTCTATATAGCCTGAAACTCGCAAGTGGGCAATTGGCCCTTTATGAGTTTCGGCCTTTAAGGAAGTTGGAGCTGTAGACATCGATACTTGGCAGAAATAACCCATTGAAGATTATGACGCATTCTGACAGTTTATTTTGGCTATCACTAGACGATTTTATAGAGTTTAGGAAGACTTTGTGGATATTATATGGGTAAGACTATCTCAATTAACCCTCCGACTTCCATATGCCCTTCCTAATCTGAATATAATCGTCTAATAACAGCAACAAAAAGATGAGAAATGCGTTAATGGGTCTTGAAAGGGTTAAAGGCTAAATGATGGTTGTTGAGCGCATATAAATATATGAAGTAATATTCACAGAACTTGCTATACATAATCAAATTTGCATATTTGTTTTGTTCTGCTAGATATTGATGTTTGAGGTGGTAATGATTAATTTTTTGGGCGATTTTTTCATTTATGTATTATTTTTTTAGTTTCCTCCCTAGACCTCCATCAATCATAAAACAACAACTCCAGGATATATTTGTGCATTTTCGGTAGAAAAATGTCACGGCCGAAGGCCAGTTCCTATCACTCGCCAGGAAAAAATCAACACCTAAATGACACAACAAGTCTTAATATTGGCAAACAAAAGGACGAAAGGTCTGAAAATTGAAAAACTAATGCGCCGAATGTCTTAAAATCTGAAAACTAATGGTGCTAAACATGAGGGAAACAAGGGGCCATAAAAATGGACCATCTCCCCTTAAAGGTGGGGGTGCATGGGTTGAGGTAAACATGGAAAAATAATCGCCAACCTGCATATAATTATCATGTAATATGCAATGTCACTGAAATAATTATTAACAATGGTATAAAGGTTTTTGCAGATCGTCTACACCAGGCCTGTGACGTCATAGTGACTTCACACCAGTATCCTCATCCTGGACTGGATGGTGGACTTACACTCCTGTGACGTCACAGGCCCGGTATGGACGATCCACAAAATCATTTATACCATTGTTAATAATTATATCAGTGCCATTGCATTTTGCAAGATAATTATGTACAGCTTGGCGATTATTATTCCATGTTTATCTCAACCCATGCACCCCTACCTTTAAGGCTTTTACTCATTAATATTAACCTCCATAACTGACAAACGACTAGAGCAATCAAGCAACTATTTCCACCATTTAGGAAGGTTCAGCCAGGGAATAGGTGCGGAAATTTACAGCCCATTTGCATATATTAGCTTGGACGAGGTAAATTTCTTTTAAACCTTTCAAGACCGAATTATGCATGTCTCTTCTATTTTCTTACTGTCATAATAAAATCTCAGAGAGGAACGGAACTTGTGTAGGTAACTGTACAGTACTGTCATGAACATAATACAAGGGTTCACCAATTGCGGGTTTCAGGATATAAGGAAGTTGGAGCTGTAGACATCGATATTTATCAGAATTACCAGCTAAAATACCGTTGTAGTGCATTTATAAACCCATACACATTAAACTAATCACACTTTCCATCCATGAGAAACCTACATCATTATTGCATTTCTGTTTGATATCAATGTTTACAGCTCCAATTTCATTATAGCTTGAAACTCGCAAGTGGTCAATTCCAAACTTTGAACCTTAATAAAGCCAGGTTCTGAAGTGTATTGTCTAAAGCATGTTATTGTCTCGTTTGTGTTCCATACTGATTCAAATTGTATTGATATGTGGGCACCAATCGAGCAGGGCAGTACCCAGGGGAGGCCACATAGGCATATGATAGGGAGTTGCTGGAACTCCTGTTTCATTTACCTGCTTCCACCAATGCCTCCATGTGTGCTTCACCTACACAGAGAGTAATCCACACCTAAGTTACCTCTAATGCACCTTGATATTGACTCTCTGTAACTCTTTCGGCCTATGGGGGACACTTGTCACAGGCAGCTTTGCCTTTTGTCTCCTTCATGCACATAACACATAATGGGTTCATCGCCATTTATATGCAGGGTGATTCAAAACTCTACCGACAAAGGACTGGAGTTTCCGAAAAGGGGCTTCAGTCCTGACGTTATTCTTGACTTCCAGTGTGCTGGCTTAATAATCCAGAAGTGTTAACTAACCAACTCTACTGATAAACTTTATGAGAAAAGAGATGAGCATATTTCGAATATAAAAGTCTAAATAAGTAAATAAAAAATATATTAATAACAAGTTAGAGGACTTGCTATGTTCGTAGCAGAAGCAATGTTGCATTCACGTTTACAAATCGGGAGATAGAAGATTGATGTATTTACTGTCATTGAAAATTACATACGACGGTTAAGTTGGAAATAATATTAAAGATATATTGATGTAACATATTGAGTATGACTGTCACATCGAAATGACGTAGCAGTGTTTAGCTTATTTTAACTCAACTCGCTATTGTGAAATGATAACTCAGATATTACAGACAATGATGTAGCCAATACCTCAGTCAACTGTTCGAACACTTAAGAACTTGACAGTCACGGGATTCGAGCTGATTCTGAGGCTTTGAGTTTCATTTCAATTATGATAAGATACTAAACCAAATTTCCAACAAAAACGTTATGCTGAACATTTGGCAATTGTTTCACCTTACAGTACATCATGTGTTATTACATGAGTTGCGAAAAATACAATACATGCTTTGTGAATGGGGAATTACACCTAGATTAGCATAACAGAAAACCAACGTTCGCTCTTGGTTATCGAGAGAAAAATATTAATTTAGTATGTTCACCTCCAGCTTCATGAAAAGATTGGAAACAATTTGCCTGGATCGGCCAACCAGGGATAGGGGTGAGGAGAGGGGGTGGGGGCAGTGTTCGGTTTGTCGGCTACGCTATCGTAGTGGTGGTGTATTCTATATTAATTCAATAATTCAGTTTTTAATTTTTATGCATCTTCAGGTAATAACAATATAAGAAATTATGTTCCATGTTACGCATGCGGTTTACCTTGGAATTTTGTTGTTAGAGTTTTAAATCGACCTGTATAGATGATTTGATCTGAACAATAATGTAAATGGATATATTTGCATAAAGATAATCGCAGGAGTTCACGAACGTTTGTCAGTAGCAGTACTGTACATAGTTTCCAAATGCCTGCATATTTTGCACGTGCGCAATAGACGCGGTTCAATCCAAGAAGGATCTAATAAGGAGATAATTATCAACTCTGCGTAAGCAGAGTTTGGTATCCCCCCCCCCCCCCCCCCCCCGTATAGTGGGTACCACACGAAAAAAATGTCTGTCGTCGGCGTTGTCGTTGTTGTCGTTGTCCGTCTGTCTCGGAACTCCTCCTAGACCGTTGGACGGATTTTCACCAAATTTCACACGAACATTTGTTGCGTGAATGCGAACGACAGTCAAAAAATATTTTTTGAATTTATGCAATAGTTATGATTTTAGGTCCAAAATATGGTAGTAGTATGACAGTAGTAATGATGATGGTTATAGTAGTAGGGATGATGTTAACAGTAGTAATGATGAGTGTAAGATGGTGGTGAAGATAGTAGTAATGCTGGTTGATAGTTGTAGTATCAATGCTAGTAGTGATTAAGATGGTTGTGACAATGGTGACAGTAGTAGTGATGATGGTGAGAGTAGTAGTGATGATTGTAATTGTAGTAGTGATGATGATCATAGTAATGGTGATGATGACAGTAGTCATGATGATTGTGGCGGTTGTAGTTATAAAGGAATTAGTAGTGATGATGGTATTAGTAGTGATGATGGTAACCCATCGCAGAGTTGGGTATGCCGTTTTGAGTTTGGGCAAAACGGCACTTCTACTTTATTTCTTAGGTGAACTTCTAATTGATCCCTAGAAACAATCAAGTAACCCTAAAGGTGGCTCTACCATCGGTGGTGCGTCGTCTGTTTGTTTAACCCCTTCTTTACCAACAATCAAGTAACCCTGAAGGTGGCTCTACCATCGGTGGTGCGTCGTCTGTTTGTTTAACCCCTTCTTTACCGACGATCAAGTAACCCTGAAGGTGGCTCTACCATCGGTGGTGCGTCGTCTGTTTGTTTAACCCCTTCTTTACCGACGATCAAGTAACCCTGAAGGTGGCTCTACCGTCGGTGGTGCGTCGTCTGTTTGTTTAACCCCTTCTTTACCGACGATCAAGTAACCCTGAAGGTGGCTCTACCATCGGTGGTGCGTCGTCTGTTTGTTTAACCCCTTCTTTACCAACGATCAAGTAACCCTGAAGGTGGCTCTACCATCGGTGGTGCATCGTCTGTTTGTTTAACCCCTTCTTTACCAACGATCAAGTAACCCTGAAGGTGGCTCTACCATCGGTGGTGCGTCGTCTGTTTGTTTAACCCCTTCTTTACCAACGATCAAGTAACCCTGAAGGTGGCTCTACCATCGGTGGTGCGTCGTCTGTTTGTTTAACCCCTTCTTTACCAACGATCAAGTAACCCTGAAGGTGGCTCTACCATCAGTGGTGCGTCGTCTGTTTGTTTAACCCCTTCTTTACCGACGATCAAGTAACCCTGAAGGTGGCTCTACCATCGGTGGTGCGTCGTCTGTTTGGTTAAACCCCTTCTTTACCGACGATCAAGTAACCCTGAAGGTGGCTCTACCATCGGTGGTGCGTCGTCTGTTTGTTTAACCCCTTCTTTACCGACGATCAAGTAACCCTGAAGGTGGCTCTACCATCGGTGGTGCGTCGTCTGTTTGTTTAACCCCTTCTTTACCGACGATCAAGTAACCCTGAAGGTGGCTCTACCATCGGTGGTGCGTCGTCTGTTTGTTTAACCCCTTCTTTACCGACGATCAAGTAACCCTGAAGGTGGCTCTACCATCGGTGGTGCGTCGTCTGTTTGTTTAAAACCCATTCTTTACCGACGATCAAGTAACCCTGAAGGTGGCTCTACCATCGGTGGTGCGTCGTCTGTTTGTTTAACCCCTTCTTTACCGACGATCAAGTAACCCTGAAGGTGGCTCTACCATCGGTGGTGCGTCGTCTGTTTGTTTAACCCCTTCTTTACCGACGATCAAGTAACCCTGAAGGTGGCTCTACCATCGGTGGTGCGTCGTCTGTTTGTTTAACCCCTTCTTTACCGACGATCAAGTAACCCTGAAGGTGGCTCTACCATCGGTGGTGCGTCGTCTGTTTGTTTAACCCCTTCTTTACCGACGATCAAGTAACCCTGAAGGTGGCTCTACCATCGGTGGTGCGTCGTCTGTTTGTTTAACCCCTTCTTTACCGACGATCAAGTAACCCTGAAGGTGGCTCTATCATCGGTGGTGCGTCGTCTGTTTGTTTAACCCCTTCTTTACCAACGATTAAGTAACCCTGAAGGTGGCTCTACCATCGGTGGTGCGTCGTCTGTTTGTTTAACCCCTTCTTTACCAACGATCAAGTAACCCTGAAGGTGGATCTACCATCGGTGGTGCGTCGTCTGTTTGTTTAACCCCTTCTTTACCGACGATCAAGTAACCCTGAAGGTGGCTCTACCATCGGTGGTGCGTCGTCTGTTTGTTTAACCCCTTCTTTACCGACGATCAAGTAACCCTGAAGGTGGCTCTACCATCGGTGGTGCGTCGTCTGTTTGTTTAACCCCTTCTTTACCGACGATCAAGTAACCCTGAAGGTGGCTCTACCATCGGTGGTGCGTCGTCTGTTTTGTTTAACCCCTTCTTTACCGACGATCAAGTAACCCTGAAGGTGGCTCTACCATCGGTGGTGCGTCGTCTGTTTGTTTAACCCCTTCTTTACCAACGATCAAGTAACCCTGAAGGTGGCTCTACCATCGGTGGTGCGTCGTCTGTTTGTTTAACCCCTTCTTTACCGATGATCAAGTAACACTGAAGGTGGCTCTACCATCGGTGGTGCGTCGTCTGTTTGTTTAACCCCTTCTTTACCGACGATCAAGTAACCCTGAAGGTGGCTCTACCATCGGTGGTGCGTCGTCTGTTTGTTTAACCCCTTCTTTACCGACGATCAAGTAACCCTGAAGGTGGCTCTACCATCGGTGGTGCGTCGTCTGTTTGTTTAACCCCTTCTTTATCGACGATCAAGTAACCCCGAAGGTGGCTCTACCATCGGTGGTGCGTCGTCTGTTTGTTTAACCCCTTCTTTACCGACGATCAAGTAACCCTGAAGGTGGCTCTACCATCGGTGGTGCGTCGTCTGTTTGTTTAAACCCCTTCTTTACCGACGATCAAGTAACCCTGAAGGTGGCTCTACCATCGGTGGTGCGTCGTCTGTTTGTTTAACCCCTTCTTTACCAACGATCAAGTAACCCTGAAGGTGGCTCTACCATCGGTGGTGCGTCGTCTGTTTGTTTAACCCCTTCTTTACCGACGATCAAGTAACCCTGAAGGTGGCTCTACCATCGGTGGTGCGTCGTCTGTTTGTTTAACCCCTTCTTTACCAACGATCAAGTAACCCTGAAGGTGGCTCTACCATCGGTGGTGCGTCGTCTGTTTGTTTAACCCCTTCTTTACCAACGATCAAGTAACCCTGAAGGTGGCTCTACCATCGGTAGTGCGTCGTCTGTTTGTTTAACCCCTTCTTTACCAACGATCAAGTAACCCTGAAGGTAGCTCTACCATCGGTGGTGCGTCGTCTGTTTGTTTAACCCCTTCTTTACCGACGATCAAGTAACCCTGAAGGTGGCTCTACCATCGGTGGTGCGTCGTCTGTTTGTTTAACCCCTTCTTTACCAACGATCAAGTAACCCTGAAGGTGGCTCTACCATCGGTGGTGTGTCGTCTGTTTGTTTAACCCCTTCTTTACCAACGATCAAGTACCCTTGAAGGTGGCTCTACCATCGGTGGTGCGTCGTCTGTTTGTTTAACCCCTTCTTTACCGACGATCAAGTAACCCTGAAGGTGGCTCTACCATCGGTGGTGCGTCGTCTGTTTGTTTAACCCCTTCTTTACCAACGATCAAGTAACCCTGAAGGTGGCTCTACCATCGGTGGTGCGTCGTCTGTTTGTTTAACCCCTTCTTTACCAACGATCAAGTAACCCTGAAGGTGGCTCTACCATCAGTGGTGCGTCGTCTGTTTGTTTAACCCCTTCTTTACCAACGATCAAGTAACCCTAAAGGTGGCTCTACCATCGGTGGTGCGTCGTCTGTTTGTTTAACCCCTTCTTTACCAACGATCAAGTAACCCTGAAGGTGGCTCTACCTTCGGTGGTGCGTCGTCTGTTTGTTTAACCCCTTCTTTACCGACGATCAAGTAACCCTGAAGGTGGCTCTACCATCGGTCGTGCGTCGTCTGTTTGTTTAACCCCTTCTTTACCAACGATCAAGTAACCCTGAAGGTGGCTCTACCATCGCTGGTGCGTCGTCTGTTTGTTTAACCCCTTCTTTACCAACGATCAAGTAACCCTGAAGGTGGCTCTACCATCGGTGGTGCGTCGTCTGTTTGTTTAACCCCTTCTTTACCGACGATCAAGTAACCCTGAAGGTGGCTCTACCATCGGTGGTGCGTCGTCTGTTTGTTTAACCCCTTCTTTACCAATGATCAAGTAACCCTGAAGGTGGCTCTACCATCGGTGGTGCGTCGTCTGTTTGTTTAACCCCTTCTTTACCGACGATCAAGTAACCCCATGGTGGCTCTACCATCGTGGTGCGTCGTCTGTTTGTTTAACCCCTTCTTTACCGACGATCAAGTAACCCTGAAGGTGGCTCTACCATCGGTTGTGCGTCGTCTGTTTGTTTAACCCCTTCTTTTAACCCGACGATCAAGTAACCCTGAAGGTGGCTCTACCATCGGTGGTGCGTCGTCTGTTTGTTTAACCCCTTCTTTACCGACGATCAAGTAACCCTGAAGGTGGCTCTACCATCGGTGGTGCGTCGTCTGTTTGTTTAACCCCTTCTTTACCGACGATCAAGTAACCCTGAAGGTGGCTCTACCATCGGTGGTGCGTCGTCTGTTTGTTTAACCCCTTCTTTACCGACGATCAAGTAACCCTGAAGGTGGCTCTACCATCGGTGGTGCGTCGTCTGTTTGTTTAACCCCTTCTTTACCGACGATCAAGTAACCCTGAAGGTGGCTCTACCATCGGTGGTGCGTCGTCTGTTTGTTTAACCCCTTCTTTACCGACGATCAAGTAACCCTGAAGGTGGCTCTACCATCGGTGGTGCGTCGTCTGTTTGTTTAACCCCTTCTTTACCCACGATCAAGTAACCCTGAAGGTGGCTCTACCATCGGTGGTGCGTCGTCTGTTTGTTTAACCCCTTCTTTACGGACGATCAAGTAACCCTGAAGGTGGCTCTACCATCGGTGGTGCGTCGTCTGTTTGTTTAACCCCTGCTTTACCAACGATCAAGTAACCCTGAAGGTGACTCTACCATCGGTGGTGCGTCGTCTGTTTGTTTAACCCTTTCTTTACCGACGATCAAGTAACCCTGAAGGTGGCTCTACCATCGGTGGTGCGTCGTCTGTTTGTTTAACCCCTTCTTTACCGACGATCAAGTAACCCTGAAGGTGGCTCTACCATCGGTGGTGCGTCGTCTGTTTGTTTAACCCCTTCTTTACCAACGATCAAGTAACCCTGAAGGTGGCTCTACCATCGGTGGTGCGTCGTCTGTTTGTTTAACCCCTTCTTTACCGAAGATCAAGTAACCCTAAAGGTGGCTCTACCATCGGTGGTGCGTCGTCTGTTTGTTTAACCCCTTCTTTACCAACGATCAAGTAACCCTGAAGGTGGCTCTACCATCGGTGGTGCGTTGTCTGTTTGTTTAACCCCTTCTTTACCAACGATCAAGTAACCCTGAAGGTGGCTCTACCATCGGTGGTGCGTCGTCTGTTTGTTTAACCCCTTCTTTACCGACGATCAAGTAACCCTGAAGGTGGCTCTACCATCGGTGGTGCGTCGTCTGTTTGTTTAACCCCTTCTTTACCGACGATCAAGTAACTCTGAAGGTGACTCTACCATCGGTGGTGCGTCGTCTGTTTGTTTAACCCCTTCTTTACCGACGACGTGTTTTTGTTTTATTCTCGCTATGTTTCGACGATTTTATGTAGTATAAGAAAGATTTGTAGTAGTAAAAGGGGTTGAATGAGGTAGTAATTAAGATGCCTGGTAATTGCAGGAGGCCCATTATGAGCTGAATAAAATCGTCTAATAGAAGCCAGAATAAAGTTAAAAGGACGTCGCCGGTACAGAAGGGGTTAAGAAAATCACTGAGCCGGGCGGCAGAGAACTTGGAGGACAACTGTGGAAAAGTAAAGAAACGAGAAACTTATGCTGCAAACTATTGAACAATTTATACATTATTTTCTAATATTATAAACATAGGTCTTCACATGTAAATCTTCACACACGATTATACCATTGGCTATTTTTGTGAATGAAGTGAGTTGTGATATTCTGATACTCGTTGTTTCTGATACTCGTTGTTGGAGGTAGATACAAGTATGGCTCCATAACAACAGGGTCACAGCTGTCTTGTCTGTGGAAGATGTGTGTGTGGAAGCAGCGGAATATCACATCTCACTTTATTCCCAAAGATAGACAATGGTGTAGTTGGGTGTGAAGTGCTATATGTGAAGACCTATGGGTATAATACTCGAGAATATCGTATAAATTGTTGAATAGTTTGGACCATAGATGTTTCCTTTCTTTACTTTTCCACAGAAGTCCCAAACACTGTGACTAATGGCCATGCAGATTCAGAAAAATATATAAAGTGAATGAAGCATTGATATTGTTGAAAATAATATAGGAAATGGGAATTTCACGACATAACATATGAACAAAAATGGCGTGTCCTAAAGTGTTTCTATGTAGGCCTACGGTTTCTATGAATGGGTGTCGATTTTTTCCTGGCGAGCGATAGCGAGCCTGTAATTGTGGAGGAACCGGTCTTCGGCCGTGACATTTTCTACCGAAAAATGTCCAAATAGATCTCGAAGGGGGTTCTAATGGATGTTTTTTTCTTTTTAAGTTTGATGGAGGTCTAGGGAGGAAACTAAAGATAAATTAATATATAAAGAAATACTGTAGACCCCAACAAAATAACCATTGTCCCCTTAAGGCCTCCATACACTATCAATCATGAGTGAGCAAACTAGGTGTTTGTGCAGGCATAACCGTCGTAGATGGGTGTGGGGAAAGCTTGAATAATTGATTAAAACCGTGTATTAGATGCGGGTTGATATCTTCGCATCAGTCATGTTTGCACACTCATGATTGATAGTGTATGGAGGC
The DNA here is from genome assembly GCA_032716605.1 of Paralithodes platypus. Classification (NCBI taxonomy): domain Eukaryota; kingdom Metazoa; phylum Arthropoda; class Malacostraca; order Decapoda; family Lithodidae; genus Paralithodes; species Paralithodes platypus. The sequence goes on from CM064531.1 coordinate 16,193,045, forward strand.
CTTTAGATGGAGGGAATAGCAGGGGCCTACAACCAAAACACTTAAGATGGAGGGAATAGCAGGGGCCTACAACCAAAACACTTAAGATGGAGGGAATAGCAGGGGCCTACAAACCAAAACACTTAAGATGGAGGGAATAGCAGGGGCCTACAACCAAAACACTTAAGATGGAGGGAATAGCAGGGGCCTACAACCAAAACACTTAAGATGGAGGGAATAGCAGGGGCCTACAACCAAAACACTTAAGATGGAGGGAATAGCAGGGGCCTACAACCAAAACACTTAAGATGGAGGGAATAGCAGGGGCCTACAACCAAAACACTTAAGATGGAGGGAATAGCAGGGGCCTACAACCAAAACACTTAAGATGGAGGGAATAGCAGGGGCCTACAACCAAAACACTTAACTTAATGGTACGAGTTTCTGGCCCCCTTTCTCCATCATGCCTAGCCCCCATTAGTTCTAATATTTTAAGTTGTTTGCCCCATTAGTTTGGTGGTTTTTAGATCTTTCACCCCATTTGTTTGCCATTATTAAGACCTTTCATGCAATTTAGGTGTCGAATGTTTTCCTGGCGAGCAATAGCGAGCCTGTAAGAGTAACCGGCCTTCGGCTGGGACATGTTTCTATCGAAAAATTTAGAGATTTATCTGGAAGGGGGGTCTTGGAGGTGTATTTCTAAAGATTGATGGAGGTCTAGGGAGTAAACTATAAAAGTACAAAATAAATAAATATATAACCAAATAAATGCGTCCATCCCTCCTTAAGTCCTCCCTCCTTATTAGATACTCCTTGGTTCTACTACTGTCTACCTGGCTGGACCCACTCTCTCCCCAACCACCACAGTGGACGGAAGCCAAATTTTCCCTCTCAATTATCGCCCTCATTCCCCAGCACCACAGGGGACTGGAGTTATGGAAAAGGGGCTCCAGTTCTGACGCTATCCTTGACTTACAGTGTGCTGGCTGAATAATCCAAAAGGTTGGTAGACTCTGAAGTTATATTTTGATTAACTAACCATCACCACGGCTGTATTTGGTCCACCGTGTCTTACCACCAAGCCATCGATCATCATCATCATCATCATGTAATCTGGTTAGTGGCCCCCTTCCTTCATATCCATCATTGTCCATCTTGTCACCTTTGTAAATCCATCATACGCCATCTTGTCACCTAGTGTTTCCGTACGCCATCTTGTCACCTAGTGTTTCCATACGCCATCTTGTCACCTTTGTAAAACCATCATATGCCATTTTGTCATCTAGTGTTGTCATACACCATCTTGTCACCTAGTGTTGTCATACACCATCATGTCACCTAGTGTTGTCATACACCATATTGTCTCCTAGTGTTGTCATACACCATCATGTCACCTAGTGTTGTCATACACCATCTTGTCACCTAGTGTTGTCATACACCATCTTGTCACCCAGTGTTGTCATACCCCATCTTGTCACCTAGAGTTACCATACACCATCTTGTCACCTAGTGTTATCATACACCATCTTGTCACCTAGAGTTACCATACACCATCTTGTCACCTAGTGTTGTCATACACCATCTTGTCACCTAGAGTTACCATACACCATCTTGTCACCTAGTGTTGTCATACACCATCTTGTCACCTAGTGTTGTCATACCCCATCTTGTCACCTAGAGTTACCATACACCATCTTGTCACCTAGAGCAGCGGTTCCCAAACTGCGGGTCATAACCCCCAAATGGGTCATGAGCCTTTTTCTGGGGGTCATGGAGGGTCCAAGATTTTGAGGAAATTTTGTATGATATTTAGGGATTTTGTTTTTTTTAATATTTAGGTTTTGTCGTACGTACGACTATTTACGTTCCTAATGCATTAATATTTTTGTTTTGTTTTGTATTGCTCTCTCTGCTGTGATTAAACTTTAAAATGTATCTGCGCCATTGGAAATTAGTATTTTTTCGGAAGGCTTATAAAGGTGGGGGTCATGGTAGGCTTGGTACTACTGAAAGGGGTCACGTACTGGAAAAGTTTGGGAACCGCTGACTCCTAGAGTTACCATACACCATCTTGTCACCTAGTGTTGTCATACATCATTTTGTCACCTAGTGTTGTCATACACCATCTTGTCACCTACTGTAGTGTTGTCATACACCATCTTGTCACCTAGTGTTGTCATAAACCATCATGTCACCTAGTACAAAGGAGTACAAAGGAAATCAAGCAACAACAGGTCTAGTGACCCCTCTAGGTTGCTTGTCCTCCTAATTACTAAGGATCAAGTGTCCGAAAAGTGGTTTAGAGTGGGTAAGGGAAAATTGGGAAGGGAACTACTGCCCTGGAACTAATGTCCGTGGCATGATTAGGAAGTTAGTAGGGCCAGATGGGTTAGTAACATAACACAGTTATAAGTGATCTTTCGTATATCTGGGAAAAAGAGAGTAACGTCTTAGCAATATACAGTATATACGCAATAATCCTTGACGAATTAATCTGAGGGGGGAATAAAATAATGTTATTCATTTACAAACGCAGTTAGTCGCGGGTTCGAGGCAAGATATTTGTCTAGGCAAAGTTTAAAAGAATCAACGGTGCTGTCTATAACGTCTCGTGGAAGCCCATTCCACAAGTTGACAATTCGATTGAAGAAGAAATTCTTAGATTCGTGTGAGTTAAAGGTTTTACCAATAATCTTGCAACCGTTTCCCCACGTGTAATTAGATTGGTCAATAGTGAAGTACCTACTACAGTTCATATTGGCGATGCCTTTGATGATTTTGAACATTTGAATTAAGTCGCCTCTTAATCTGCGCTGGGTTAAAGGAAATAGATGTAATTCCTTAAGACGCTCCTCGTATGGTTTGTTGTTTAGGCTAGGTATCATTTTGGTAACTGTACGTTGAACTCGTTCTAGCTTGTCTATATCTTTTTGGTAATAAGGGCACCAGGATTGAACGCAGTATTCCAGCAAAGGGCAGACTAAGGAATTGTAATGAGTTAGGATAACTTCTTTGGATTTATGCTCAAATGACCTGCCTATAAAGCCAATTATTTTGTTTGCCTTCTTAACAACTTCTGAACATTGTTGACTCGGTTTTAGGTTACTTGATATTGTTACTCCCAGATCGTTTTCTCTGTCTACACTCTTAAGCCAAGTGCCATTCATCAAATAGTTAGCTTTATCATTTCGGTATCCGATATCTAGTACTTTACATTTATCCGCATTGAAACTCATTTGCCAAGTTTGGGCCCAACATGATAACTTATCTAGATTGTGTTGCATATTGTCAATTTGTTCTTTTGAGAATACGCTATTTGCAATTTTTGTATCCTAAGCAAACTTTGAGATTGTACAGGTGAGACCCTCATCTATGTCGTTGATGTAAATTAGAAAGATAATTGGTCCCAGTACCGATCCCTGGGGTACCCCGCTACTTACATTGGTCCATTTAGATGCCTTACCGTTTAATGACTACTCTTTGCTTTCTGTCGCTGAGCCAATTTTTGTATCCATTTCAACACACCATCTTGTATTCCATGCACTTTTAATTTTAGCAGTAAACATTAGTGGGGAACTTTGTCAAAGGCCTTTTGAAAATCAGGGTATATAATATACTATCTACAGCTTTACTCTCATCATAGAGGTTGAGGATATCGTGAAAGAAGTCTAAGAGGTTTGTTAAGCAGGAATGTTTGTTACGAAAGCCAGCTGTGTTGAGTATAAGTATGTTATTTTCCTCTAAGTGATTTACGAGTCTGTCTCTTATAAGTGTTTCTAGCATTTTACATACAACTGATGTCAAGCTAATTGGACGATAATTACTGGGTCGGGATTTGCTGCATTTTTTTAATATCGGTGTTACGTTGCCAAGCTTCCACTGATCAGGCATAGTTCCAGACTGCAAGGATTTATTGAATAGCAATGTCAGTGGTTTAGAGAGCTCATCCTTAGCTTCCTTTAGAACTCTAGGTGAGATTGTATCAGGTCCAGGCGATTTATTTACCTTGAGTTTATCTAAACATTTCAATACTTCTCTCTCTGTAATAGTGATAGAGCATAGAATATCAGAATTATCAATTTGAATCGGCAATGCTGTAGGGATATCACCGAGGTCTTCTGTTGTTAAAACTGATGCAAAGAAGGTATTGAGGGCATTACTTATTTGTACTTCGTCTTTGGTGCATTCTCCATTTTCATCGACTAACGGTCCAACAGTTGCAGTAACTACTTTTTTCTTTCTGATATAACTATAGAATTCTTACGGGATTGTTTTACTTTGATTCGCAACATGTAACTCCAGGGTCTTTTTACTTTGTTTAATTAACTCTTTGGCTTTGCGTCGTAGTTCTACAAATTTCACCCGCTCTTCGTCATTTTGTGAGGATTTTAATCTATCATTAGCAAACTTTTTAGCAAGCAAATTGTCTGAAATATCTTTTTCCACCATTTGGGCTTAACATTATGGACTGTACACCGTATTTTTGATGGTATGCAATCTTGCACTACTTTTAGGTAAGTGTTTGTGAATACTTCCCAAGATGTATTTATGTTGTTATTGTTAATTAGAAAGCTCCAGTCACTTTCTTCAAACATTGTTTTAAGCTTACGAAAGTTTGCTTTCTTGAAATCAGGGACTTTCTCGATACTGCGATTTGGTTCGTTAATAGTAAACTTTAAACTGAAAGTTATCGTACAATGGTCGCTGTTACTAAATTCTTCACCGGCATTCAAATTCTCTATCAATTCTTCTCTTGTTGAAAGTACAAGGTCAAGGACGTTATTTCCATGGGTTGGAGATCTAACAAATTGATATAGCAAAGTCTCTTGCAAGTTTGCATACAGGTCTTGTCCAGAGTGTGAAGTAATACTGTCTTCCCACTTGGTCACAGGTAAATTGAAGTCGTCAAAAAATATGGTGTCATGTGAGTTACTTACGTCTGCAATTTGCTCATAAATTTCTCTGTCAGTTTGCACTGATTGAGCTGGAGGTCTGTATATTAATGCAAGTATTATGTTTGTATCTTTATTAATCTTTATTACCACAAAGGATGTGTCGACTTTCACAATTTGAGGTTTTGACAAGATGGTCGGGTTAAGACTTTCTTTTATATAAAGTATAACGCAACCTCCATTTGTATTTATTTGGCTTTTCTCAAAGATTACATAACTGGGAAGTGAATACTCTGTTAAAAAGTCTCTGTCTTCCGTATTGAGCCAAGATTCTGTTATGCCAATAACATCGTAATTTTCTGTAAACACTAGTTCCTCTAAATCTGAAAATGTATTGCGTATGCTAGGAGCGTTTGCATAGAAAACCTTTAATGTTGTGGATTTAGAATTCACGAAACTCTTTAATAAAATTCTTGGTTCTGGTCGGATCTACATTCATGTACCTGTCTGTCCTCGGTCCTCGCTGTCCTCGATCCTCGTCCCTGGTTGACCTCGGTCCTCGCTGTCCTTGATCATTGTCCCTGGTGGTCCTCGGTCTTCGCTGTCCTCGCTCATCATCCCTGTTGGTCCTCGGTCCTCGCTGTCCTCGATCGTCGTCACTGGTAGTCCTCGGTCCTCGATCATCATCCCTGGTTGTCCACGATCCTATATCATCGTCCCTGGTGGTCCTCAGGCCTCGATCCTCGTCCCTGGTGGTCCTTGGGTTTCTCTGCTTCTTTTTTTAAAATCCTTTACTGCGTCGTGAAGCAGGCGGCCAAATCTTGCTGCTCCCACCTGGTTTGGATGAACTCCATCCGCTGCAAAGAGATGATCTTCTCGGTAGAAGGCATCCCAGGTATTGATGAATCCAACGTTTTCCTCCCTGCAGAGTTCAGCCAGTCGACGATTTACGCTAGTGGCCATGTTGAAGAATCAACTCTTCACACCAATCCTGGGGACGATCACTGATGAGATGACTCTGCGTGACTTTTCCTTATACGTCTGAATCAGCTTCCGGTACTTCAGCATGAGGTCCTCCGATCGAGTCTGCTGCACGTCATTAGATCCAACATGAATGACGTACATTGTGCGTGAAGGGGCTGACTTTGAAACTTTGTTGATTGCAGCTGCAACATCGTCCACACCGCCACCAGTGATACAGAAGCGCTTCCTGGTCCTGTGTGCCCTGGCGCAGAATTTGGTAAGTTGTCCACGAACCATGGAATCTCCTACGAGCCAAATTTCTTCTTCTTCATCTAAGTCCGTAAGAGTCTGGTAACGGTTCTGGCACATGGTTTCGGTGATGATCTTCCTTGCGATGGGGCGAAAGTTGTTTCTCACGACGCGGAAGTTGTCTTGAGGGAGAGCTAGTGTTTCCATACACCATCTTGTCACCTAGTGTTGTAATACACCATCTTGTCACCTCGTGTTACCATACACCATCTTGTCACCTAGTGTTGTCATACACCATCTTGTCACCTAGTGTTGTCATACACCATCTTGTCACCTAGTGTTGTCATACACCCTCTTGTCACCTAGTGTTATCATACACCATCTTGTCACCTAGTGTTATCATACACCATCTTGTCACCTAGTGTTGTCATACGCCATCTTGTAACCTAGTGTTTCCAATTTACCACTGGCTACACATATACGCCATCGTGTCACCTAGTATTCCGTTGTTTATTTGTCGTTTCTTGTTTTATTTTTATTTTACTTGGCTTGTTTTTATGCTATAGATTGGATTTCCAATCTTTGCCAAATAAGCAAGCCTAGTAAAAGAAAGGAAGGTAGTTTATTGAAAATAGCGTAACTGTATGTTGCATATCATGATAATACAGGTACTATTGTGCCAATTCAATGAAATTCACTTCGAGACAGATATTTTGCGTCATATTATGTCTGGTTGCGGCATTGGTGTGAACACAACCTCAGTCTTGTATCCCACGGACTAGGTCTAGGTTAGGCTAGGTTAGGTTGTTAGGTAAGTTTCTTCCCCATTAACCAACAAACTTAAAACACTGGGATGTATGTCATTTTCAGAGTAAATGGGATCCAGGATGGGTTGAAGCCCCCCCCCCCCCATGACATATTGAAATCAGCACCTATTTTGCCAAAAAAAATTACACCTAAATTGCATGAAAGGTCATAACATTTACCAAAACTGGTGCGAAACACCTTACAATTGCTAGACTAATCTCAAAATTAGTGGGGCTAATCTTGAGAGAGAAAGAGGTCCAGAAAATATATCCCCTTTAAGTGAAAATCTCCCCTCAACCCATTGGCTGAGGGGACCGTTCTGGAACGTCCTGGTAATTTAAATCAATTTACAGGCTCTTAAAGCCTCTTAAAGCCTGTGGAGACGAGTGCGAGTGAGTGGTAGCGCGGCAGTCCCCCGTACGCTCTCCAGCCAGGCGGCCGGGGCACTGAGGGATGTCAGCCATGTCTTGCTAGACATATGCACCGCTGCCAAAGGCAAATCTAGCGAGACCTTGCTCATTATTAGCGAATATTTGCCGATGTCTATGGTAGCACTGAGGATTAACCCTGTGCTTTATGATGCTCGTTCTAGTATCATTTTGAAGCTATTTTCTTCTAGTTTTTGGCTGAATACATTTCATTTCATTCAGGCACTTGCTTAATCTTTCAGGAGTGCCTGAATGTGCCTTAATATAGAGGACAAATTTGGAAATATGCCCTCATTGTAAGTGTTAATAACCATAATGTTTATGATCAATGGTTCAAATCCTTTGACTGAACCATACTGCATCACTGGATTCTAGAGTAATAATATTGACTGGGAACTCCTCTGGTAGGCTATCACTTTTTGCAATTATTATTTTACAGAACTATAACTCCCCAATTACAAGATTTCTGCCTCAGATTGTTTTTCTTTTCCCTTTACCTTACTCAGGGGACCTTACAGTTGTGCGGACAGGTGCTACTTTTCAAATTACGTAAATCTTATTTTTCCTCCTCTATAATATTTTCAAAATCCACATTCCACAACTTTGTTTACCTGGTCATCATAGCCCAACAGGTTGGCAGTGGGATCCACGGTGAGTCCACCCACCCGTGACTCATTAAAATCATCATCTATTTAGGACAGTAATGGGTTAATAATCTTCATGTCCCAAAAGCTTGCCCATGTGATATAAACACCACTTCTTCTGGGATCAGCCGACGAGCAGGTAAACAAAATTGTGGAATGTGGTATCTGATATTTTGTAGGGGAGGGAAAATCAAATTTACGCAATTACAAAAATATCACTTGTCCGCTCAACTGTAAGGGTCCCTGTTTAAGGTAAGCGCAAGTACAGAAAAATCCATTCATCAGAAATCCCGTAATTGAGAAGTTGTAATTCTGTAAAATATCCATGGTTTATTTTTTACTTAAATATCTTCTGAAAGTAGCTTTTATTAAAATTATAGGGTAATACAGTAAGCTAGTTTTGCATATACAAATGAGTTATATGAACTTGTGAAGAGATGTTACTTCACCCATCCACACAGTGCTGTACCAGCCAATCACCTGTTTTGTTAAATCGTTCTTAGGCCCCATATATGACTGGCTTAAAGGGGAATTTTTTAATATAATTATATATATATATATATATATAACTTAATAATCATTATAATAATTATAATAATTATCATTAGTATAGTAGTATTTTAGTTTCTTTCATAGCCCTTTTTTTTAAATACCCCCAGACCACCCTTCGAATTAAATTTATGCATTTTTGGTTAATTTTGCCCCGGGCAAAGGCCGATTCCTCCTAAATTGCAGTCTCACTATATACTGCTGAATATCTATAATAACATAAATATAATTCGTTACAGGTAGCTTGGCCATTTGTCACCTTCTTACACATAAGAAATATATTATTCTCAATCTCTTTCTCTTCTGCTTTGCTGTCATTACCTTCCACTTTGTTGTAAATTCTATGTTAGAATTAAGTTCGGACTCCCTAATAGGGACCTCAGGGTCTGTGCAGTCTCTGTAAGTTTATCTTTCTCAGCCGAATATCCACTTGTACAACGTCTCACACGGCACTCAATCTTGTTCATCAATCTGTTGGCACACACACACACAATCCAATTTCCTCCAACGTCGTCCACTCTTTTTCGCGGGTTTCTCTTCCTACTGGCACACGGAGAGATCGTGTAAAAGGTTTTCTCTAACTCTTTTGGAGGTTTGTTACTCGGTCCTTGTGATTTACCGGTAACCATTGTGCTTTACTTGGTATTCTTTTGATACTTTGACTATATAATATTTTAATATGCTTAATATCTACTGTTAAAGACGGCTGCTTGTGTGTAACGCTATGCACTGTATTAGGAGAAGCAATATACTCACATGAATCAAAATAGTTATTTTCCAAATTAAATATGTTGATAAAGCTGCCAAACATTGTTAAAGATTGCTGCACAGCCCAGAGCTTCAAAGATCCTATAGACATAAACATTTCCGGAATGACTACACTTGTTATTACCTTCGCCGGAACAGAATTTACGCTTTTGCTTCCGTTTGTTTGTTTCTAGCAAAATATCTCAAAAAGTTATGAACCGATTTTCACGAAATTTGGAGGCAGATAGAACATGTGCCAAGGAAGAATTGATACAATTGAGGATTTGATCGATAGAGTGCATACCCACGCCAGCGTAAACGGATCCCAAAGTTATGAACTGATGTACACAAAAACCTGGTGGGCAAATAGGATATGCACCAAAGAAGACGTGATTCTATTCAGGAGGCGATCGGTAGAGTGCATACACCACCAGTGTAGGCAGAGGTATGCACTCTACCGATTGCCCCTCTTGTTGGGCAATGTACTTTTCTCTCCAAACCTCTCACTAAACTAATTCCTAACCTTTATCACAGAAATATTTCCTGACCATGCCACTAAAATTTGATTTAACCCCTACTGTACCAGAGAGTATTACTATAAATGTCCCCTCCAGTACCAGGCATTGTGGCCAAAATTACTTCAGAGTCAAGAGAGAGCACCCTCGCGCCCTAAAAATTGGAGGAGTACTGAGCCAGCTAGCCTGTGGGACTTAGATACAAGCTGAGAAGTGTTGCCAATGTCTCAGAGCAGTGCGTACGAGTCATGGTACCAAGTACCGCTTGATACGGAAGTTACAAGGACCGCATATTACTGACGGAAGTCCTCCGCCGCTGATACTGACGAGTGACTTTTTCACGGACGGCAAAACACCGTCGCTGGTACAGTAAGGGTTAAAGTTTATCTGCTTTTCAAAAATTGTCGGAAAAATTGCTTGTGTGACACCAACTAAGCACGTCTTACCGCCCCCCACTGCCAACGATGTATAGTATATATACTTCAAAATAGCTGGAAACACCTGGTGACACTGACGTAGATTTATGTCCGACAGGAAAATAGAATTGTAAAACATTTGAAAGGCATTTTGACCCCAATGTCCCTTGAATTCGGCTTTGTACTTTTGGCTTTAGGGAGACACTCAATGCTGGCAGCCTGCCTTTGTTCTCCTTCATACACATAGAACAAATTAAAAAAAAAAAAAAAAAAAAAAAAAAAAATTAGGGGTAGGGACCATTACTTATATAATTGTCAAGAAATAGTTACACATGCAGCCAAAGACACAACATAACTTTATATATCCAAACCGAGTGATAACCTTTGCGTTGGTGGGACAAACTCCAGATATTTTTCGATATTCTGTTTGACTAGCACATTGACTTCGTCAAACGTACTGCTTGTAAGGGGAATTTGTTGATTTTCCTGGACCCGCTTCTCCCCCATGTTTAACCCAATTAGTTTTGAGATTTTCAAACGTTTGCCCCATTAGTTTTGTGATTTTAAGACCTTTCATCCCATTTTGTTGTCAAGATTAAGACCTTTCGCGCGTGACATCTAAGTGTTGATGATTTCCTGGCGATCGATAGCGAGCCTGTAATATTTTAGTGTTTTTTTGCTAACGACCAACGTACAATTCTATCTCGAAGGGGGCGTACTGCGGGCATTTCTTTAAGCTTGATGGGGGTCTAGGGCATTAGTGGTATAATAATGAACTATAACACTAATAAATAACCCTTGATGTATCGGCGACGTCTGTATTCTAGCTCTGTATAATTATACGATTTTGTGCAGTTTAAGAAGAACCTTTGGTAATAAAAAGGGTTAAGTAAGATAGTTTGAAGCCTGTGAATTACTGGAGGCCCTTTTTAATCTGAATATAATCGTATACTAGTAGCCATAAATACTGTAAGAGGACGACAGCTGTACCGAAAGGGTTAAGCAATAGGGGATCATAGAGGAAGAGAGTGTAGGGTTGTGTTCTATAAGGCCTTCACATTAAGGGGGGAGGGCCGTATGTATTTCCTCCTATATACATTGTATATACATTGTATATACATTGTATATACATTGTATATACATTGTATATACATTGTATATATTTGTGTTTGTTTTATTTTTATTTGTTTTATTTCCTCACTCTCAGTCTGCCTCTTCCTCTTTGTCCTTCCACCTCGCTTTCATAATTATGTTCTGTCACTCCAATACCTCTCAACTCCATCCTGATTCCTTCCACCTCACTCTCAGTCTGCCTCTTCCTCTCTGTCCTTCCACCTCGCTTTCATATGTTCTGTCACTCCAATACCTCTCAACTCCATCCTGATTCCTTCCACCTCACTCTCAGTCTGCCTCTTCCTCTCTGTCCTTCCACCTCGCTTTCATATGTTCTGTCACTCCAATACCTCTCAACTCCATCCTTCCACCTCACTCTCAGTCTGCCTCTTCCTCTCTGTCCTTCCACCTCGCTTTCATATGCTCTGTCACTCCAATACCTCTCAATTCCATCCTTCCACCTCACTCTCAGTCTGGTTCTTCCTCTCTGTCCCTCCACCTCACTCTCATACACTCTTCACTCATATGCCTCTCAACTCCATCTCTCCACCTCACTCTAGGTCTACCTCTTCCTCGCTGTCCCTCCACCTCACTCTCATACACTCTTCACTCATATGCCTCTCAATTCCATCTCTCCACCTCACTCTAGGTCTACCTCTTCCTCTCTGTCTCTCCACCTCACTCTCATACACTCTTCACTCATATGACTCTCAATTCCATCTCTCCACCTCACTCTAGGTCTACCTCTTCCTCTCTGTCCCTCCACCTCTCATACACTCTTCACTCATATGCCTCTCAACTCCATCTCTCCACCTCACTCTAGGTCTACCTCTTCCTCTCTGTCCCTCCACCTCACTCTCATACACTCTTCACTCATATGCCTCTCAACTCCATCTCTCCACCTCACTCTAGGTCTACCTCTTCCTCTCTGTCCCTCCACCTCGCTCTCATATGCTCTGTCACTCATACCTCTCAATTCCATCTCTCCACCTCACTCTAGGTCTACCTCTTCCTCTCTGTCCCTCCACCTCACTCTCATACACTCTTCACTCATATGCCTCTCAACTCCATCTCTCCACCTCACTCTAGGTCTACCTCTTCCTCTCTGTCCCTCCACCTCATTCTCATACACTCTTCACTCATATGCCTCTCAACTCCATCTCTCCACCTCACTCTAGGTCTACCTCTTCCTCTCTGTCCCTCCACCTCACTCTCATACACTTTTTCACTAATATTCCTCTCAACTCCATCCCTTCACCTCATTCTCAGTCTGCCTCTCCCTCTCTGTCCTTCCACCTCACTTCCATACACGGCTTCACTCATATAATTCTCAACTCCATCCCTTCACCTCATTCTCAGTCTGCTTCTCCCTCTCTTTCCTTCCACCTTACTTCCATGAACTCATATTAGTCATCTCTCCACGTGATTGCACATCCTCTTCTTAAGGGGAGATAGTTGATTTTTCTGGCCCCCTTTCTCCATTATGCTTAGCCCCATTAGTTTTCAAATATTAAGACGTTCGGCCCATTACTTTGGCAATTATTCAGACTTTTCTACCCATTATTAAGGTCTTTCTTGTTATTTAGGTGTCGATTTTTTCATGGCGAGCGATAGCGAGCATGTAATCTATCTATCTATATATCTATCTATCTATAAATGTATATCTTAGCCTTTCTCGAATCTGGCAGCCTCAGTGTTAGTCCCGGAAGATTTATATTAACATACTTTACCATACGTGGGATCGGTAGATAGATAGATAGATAGATAGATAGATAGATAGATAGATAGATAGATATACTACCATACGTGTGGTAGCCGGATTGTCACAGGGAACACACAGTTGGTAGTGAAGTAAATGTATTGTATTGATAGATAGATAGATAGATACATACATACATAGAATGATAGGTAGATAGATAGATTGATTGATTTATAGATAGATAGATAGATAGATATATATAGATAGATTTATAATTGATTGATAGATAGATAGATAGATAGACAGACAAGTTGATTGATTGATTGATTGGTTGATTTATAGATAGATAGATAGATTACCATACGTGGGGTAGCCTGAGAAACACGTAACACACGGTAGGTATTGGAGTAAATGGTTTGTGTTGGAAAGGTAAGGGGGCGGCCATATATATTTGCTTATATATTTATCTGTTCATTATTCTTTAAGTTTCCTCCCTAGACCTCCACCAAGCTTCAAATATCACCCCCAAGACCCTGTTTCAAGATAAATGTGTGCATTTTTTGATAGAAAAATTTCCCGGCCGAAGGCTGATTCTTCCTAAAATACCTATAATGCAGGCTCGCTATCGCTCGCCAGGAAAAAATATTCGACACTTAAATGGCACAAAAGGTCTTAACCCTTTCTATACCGCTGACGTCCTCTTATATTTAGTCTGGCTGCTATTAGACGAGTTTTGCAGTTTGAAAAGGGGCTCCGGCAATATACAGGCTTCGAACTATCTCACGTAGCCCATTTTACTACCACAGGTCCTTCTTAAACTGCCTAAAATCGTATAAATATAGCTAGAATATAAATAAAAAGACGTCGCCGGTACAAAAGGGGGTAACATAGAAAAATAAATGGGACGAAAAGTCTTTAAAACGCCAAACTAAATGGCCGAACGTCTTAAAATAAATTAAAACAGAAAATATTGGGGCGAAGCGTGATAAGGAGAAGGGGTGCCAGCAAACCACCCCTCCCCCTTAACTTTTTAAAGAATATTACAAATTTTTACAATTTATTCTGGCTATCATTAGACGGTTTGATAAAGATTAGGAAGGATCTGTGGGAAATAAAGAGACGTAAGACTATCTCAATATACCCTCTGACTTCCATATACCCTTCCTAACCCGTATCAAATCTTCTAATAATTGCCAGAAAACAGAAGAGAAATGCATAATCTGATCTTGAATGAGTTAAATGTCTTGTATTGAATATGTAACCCTTTCGTTACCGGCGATGTCTTTTTCAATATATTCTGGCAACTATTATACGAATTTATTCATCTTGAGATGCACGTCTACCCATTAAATGGCTACAGACTATCTCAAATCATTGTATTATCTAGCATGTATCCTTCTCAAATCATTGTATTATCTAGCATGTATCCTTCTCAAATCATTGTATTATCTAGCATGTATCCTTCTCAAATCATTGTATTATCTAGCATGTATCCTTCTCAAATCATTGTATTATCTAGCATGTATCCTTCTCAAACTTCATAAAATCGTCTAAATGTAGCTGATATCAAATACAAAAGTCACCCGTACAGTATATGATAAAACCTTTGGAGACACAGTGACGCATTTAGTTTCTGTTTTCTAGCTATTATTAAAAGATTATATTTAGATTAGAAAGGGTAAATGGAAGTCAGAGGGTTAATCGAGATAATGTTGACCTTTATAATTCCCACAGGTCCTTTCTAAATTTAATAGAATCGTCTAATGATAGCCATAATTAACTGTCAAAATGCGTCTTAATCATAAAAGGGTTAATTGTTTCATGTGCATTAACCTCTTCACCGCCATTACGTATATTTCACTTTATTCTGGTTAACAGACGATTTCTTTAGTTTGTAATCTACCTATATGACTCAAATGGGTAAATACGATCTCAATAAACCTTCTTAGTCATATATGCTCTTCCTAAACTGCATAACATTATCTAATTTTAGCCAGAATGCTGAAATGGTTAATCATGATGCCTTCTCTCCCTCTGTGTTATAGTCTGTCTTAACCCCTTCTATACCGTTGATGTACTTTTCATTATATTCTGGCAACTATTAGACGATTTTGTTCAGCTTAGGAAGGATGTCTACTCAATAATAGGCTACAGACTGTCTCCATTAATCTTTTTAGCTACCATATATCCTTCCTAAGCATCATAAAATCATCTAAATGTAGCTGAAATTAAATGACAAAGACGTCACCGGTACAGAAGGGGTTAAGGGGAGGCAGACCGTTTGTTTGGTCTATTAATTCATTTATTCATATATTGTTTTAGTTTCCTCCCTTGACCTCCATCAAGCTTAGAAAAACACACCTTAGACCCCCCTTCAAGATTAATGTGTACATTTTTCGGTAGAAAAAATGTCCCAGCCGAAGGCCGGTTCCTCTTAAAATTGCAGGTTCGCTATCGCTCGCCAGGAAATAATCGACACCTAAATGGCACGAAAGGTCTTACAATTGACAACGAAATGGAGCGAAAGGTGTTAAAATCGCCAAACTAATATGCCGAACGTCTCATAATCTCAAAACTAGTGGGGCTAAGCATTAGGGAGATGGGGGTCCAGAAAAAACGGTCTGCCTCCCCTTAACACTATCTGGTCCGACGTCTTGGGGGTTATTATGATATTATGTTTAATCATTATTGAGGATTGTGCTTGCTTTGATCCCTTAGGCTAACACAAACGCCTTCCCAGACTTAGGCTAACACAAACGCCTTCTCAGACTTAGGCTAACACAAACGCCTTCCCAGACTTAGGCTAACACAAACGCCTTCCCAGACTTAGGCTAACACAAACGCCTTCCCAGACTTAGGCTAACACAAACGCCTTCCCACACTTAGGCTAACACAAACGCCTTCCCAGACTTCCTTCAAACTAAAACATGTCCACCAAGACCCCTTTTAAGCTAAATTTGTACATTATAAAATAGAAAAAATAATGTCCTGGCCGAAAGCCGATTTCCTTTGTATTACAGGTTTGCTATCGCTCGCCTAGGGGGAAAAAAATCGCCATCTGAATAGGGTGAAGCATTCTATTATCGTATAACTAATGAGGTGAAACGTTTTGAAATCTCTAAATTAATGGAGTGAATTAGGGGAGGTCCAAAAAGACCCCTTTTGGACCTAATAGGGTTAAACGATATAGGTAAGCAAGTCAGTTAGAAATCTCGCGCGCGCGCATGTGAGGCCGGTATCACACGAGATCTTTTATAATCAACATTGGCTAATCAACATTGTTCTGGCAACATTTCTGGAATATTTTGCACTGGTATCGGAAACTGGACTGATGATAGATGAATTTAGGTAACCGAAATATTATATATGTTGACATCATAAGCTGCCAGACCAGTGTTGAGGATAAATGTCGAGGGAAAATACGCTTGCGTGGTACCGGCTTAAAAGTATGTTAAATTGTATCAATTGCTCTGGAGGAGATCTACCGATAGTAAAAAGGTTTTAGGCACGGGAAACCCAATTGAGGCATATAAAGGTGGAATGCTCTTAATATAGGATTCCAGTATACCTCTGCTGGGGTGGACGGACAGCTCAACCAGTCAGTAGACCATTTACAACCAGTAGCTCTCAACCAGTAGACCATTTCAACCAGTAGCTCTAAGCCAGTGTCACCTCAACCTAGGTTAGGTTAGGTAGAGTTAGATCAGTATATCAACTAATAGACCAGTTCAACCAGTAGCTCTCAACCAGTGTCACCCCAACCAATACTGTTAGGTTAGGTTAGGCAGAGTTAGGTTAGTATATAAACCAGTCGACCAGATCAACCAGTAGCTCTCAACCTGTGTCACCCCAAGCAATACTGTTTGGTTATATTAGGTTAGGTAGTTAGGTTAGGGCTTAAAGGGGGTAGTGGATATATTTTGGTCTATTTATCTATTTATTTGTGTATATTCTAGCAACCTCGCTAGACCTCCATCAAGCTTAACAAATAACACCCCCTAGACCCCCTTCAAGATAACACCCCCTAGACCCCCTTCAAGATAAATGTGTACGTTTATCGGTAGAAAAATTTCCCGGTCAATGGAAGATTCCTCCTAGAAATATAGGCTCGCTACTGCTGGTTGAAATGGTCTGCTGGTTGAAATGATCTATTGGTTGAAATGGTCTACTGGTTGAAATGGTCTACTGGTTGAAATGGTCTACTGGTTGAAATGGTCTACTAGTAGAAATGGTCTACTGGTTGAAATGGGCTACTAGTTGAAATGATCTACTGGTTGAGATGGTCTACTGGTTGAGATGGTTTACTGGTTGAAATGGGTTACTAGTTGAAATGGTCTACTGGTTGAGATGGTCTACTGGTTGAGATGGTCTACTGGTTGAGATGGTCTACTGGTTAAGATGGACTACTGGTTAAGATGGACTACTGGTTGAAATGGTCTACTGGTTGAGATGGTTTACTGGTTGAGATGGTTTACTGGTTGAGATGGTCTACTGGTTGAGATGGTCTACTGGTTAAGATGGACTACTGGTTGAAATGGTCTACTGGCTGAAATGGTCTACTGGTTGAGATGGTTTACTGGTTGAGTTGGTCTACTGGTTGAGATGGTTTACTGGTTGGGATGGTTTACTGGTTGAGATGGTCTACTGGTTGAGATGGTTTACTGGTTGAGATGGTTTACTGGTTGAGATGGTTTACTGGTTGAGATGGTATATGATTGAAATGGTCTAATGGTTGAGATGGTCTACTGGTTGAGATGGTCTACTGGTTGAGATGGTATATGATTGAAATGGTTTACTGGTTGAGATGGTTTACTGGTTGAAATGGTCTACTGGTTGAGATGGTTTACTGGTTGGGATGGTTTACTGGTTGAGATGGTCTACTGGTTGAGATGGTCTACTGGTTGAGATGGTCTACTGGTTGAGATGGTTTACTGGTTGAGATGGTTTACTGGTTGAGATGGTCGAAATGGTCTACTGGTTGAGATGGTCTACTGGTTGAGATGGTTTACTGGTTGAGATGGTTTACTGGTTGAGATGGTCTACTGGTTGAAATGGTCTACTGGTTGAGATGGTCTACTGGTTGAGATGGTTTACTGGTTGAGATGGTATATGGTTGAAATGGTCTAATGGTTGAGATAGTCTACTGGTTGAGATGGTCTACTGGTTGAGATGGTTTACTGGTTGTGATGGTTTACTGGTTGAGATGGTATATGGTTGAAATGGTCTAATGGTTGAGATGGTCTACTGGTTGAGATGGTCTACCGGTTGAGATGGTTTACTGGTTAAGATGGTCTAATGGTTGGGATGGTCTACTGGTTGAGATGGTCTGCTGGTTGAGATGGTTTACTGGTTGAAATGGTCTAATGGTTGAGATGGTCTACTGGTTGAAATGGTCTACTGGTTGAAAGGGTTTCCTGGTTAAAGGGTTTACTGATTGAAATGGTTTATTAGTTATAATGGTCTATTGGTTGAAAGGGTCTACTGCATGAAATGGTCTACTGGTTGAATTGGTTTACTGATAGAAATGGTCTATTGGTTGAAATGGTCTACTGGTTGAAATTTCTACTGATTGAAATTGTATATCGGTTGGTATGGTCTACTGGTTGAAATGGGCTATTCATTAAAAAGGTCTACTGGTTAAAATGGTCTGTTGGTTAAAATGATCAACTGGTTGAGATGGATACTGGTTGAAATGGTCTACTGGTTGATATGGTTTACTTTTATTTTTGTTTCTATGTGGATGAGGGATACAAAAGGCAAAACTATCTGTGGGGAGTGCCTCACCCAGAGTTAAAAGATTGACAGGGCCAATTTCAAGGAATGTTCGAGCCAAAATGTATGAACACACGGAGTTTGAAACAATTTAAGTCATAGGATGAGCCATAGACTACAGTAGATCTGGACTGGACACGAAAATGGAACTTTGCAGTGAGGGACCCAAAATCGGAGGACGAAAACCCAAGTTCGAACCTCGAAACCGCGAAAATATCACATTTTCACAGTTTCGAGGTTCGAACTTGGGGGTTCGGTTTCCGATTTTGGTTCCCTTACAGCAAAGCTCCATTTTCGTGACCAGTCCAGATCTACTGTAGTCTATGGATGAGAGAAAGGTGAATTCAGAGAGAGAGTTCCAGAGCTCAGCTTTTGAATAGAAGAATGATTGGGAATAACATTTCACTCTTGAGTTGGAGAGTTGTACAGAGTAGGGGTGGGATTGTGTTGCAAGATGGGTACTACGTACCCTATGTAGAGGAGGTGGTCTGTACTGAGAGAGCTCTGAGGAACACTGATTATTGTAGTAGCGATAGAATAGCGAGAGAGAAGCAACATTGCGGCAAATAGAGTGAGATTGCAGAGAGTCGGTGAGTGGACGGGAGTTAATGATACGAAAGGCTTTCCTTTCTACTTTATCTAGAACTGCTGTGTGAGAGGATCCTCACCACACATGTGAACAATACTCAATACAAGGACGCACTGTGCCCCTGTACAGAACAAGAAGCTTAGCAGGGGTAAAGAACCCCTTGAGGCGGTTGAGCACACCCAGCTTCTAGGAGGCTGCCTTAGCAAGACTGGTATTATGATCCTTCCAAGTGAGAGCAGAAGAAAAAGAGACACCAAGAATACTGAGAGAAGATGAAGGGTTGATTTTTGTATTGTTGAAGAATATGGGATAGTCCTCTGGGAGTTCACGGCGGGTAGATAGATGGAGAAATTGGGTTTTGGAAGCATTAAAGGTAACAAGGTTTTCTCTGCCCCAATTGGAAATGGTCGTTAGATCAGAAGATAAGTGTTGCATGGTTTCATTATGTTTGCTTTTGAGGGATTGCTGGCTGGGGCGTTCTGGGAAACTAATTAAATAGTGTAAGGTAGAGTTGTCTGCATATGAATGAATAAGACTGGAAGTACAATTGAGAAGATCATTTATGAACATTAGAAAGAGAATAGGAGATAGGATAGATCCCTCAGGAACACTGGCGTTGATAGGATGAGGAAGTGAACAATGGCCGTCCACAACCGCAGCTTTGGAATGACCGGAAAGGAAATTAGAGACAAAGGCACAGATGGAGGGATAGAAACCGAAGTAGGGTAGTTTAGAAATTAGAGATTTGTGCCAGACCCTATCGAAGGCTTTCGATATTTGTAACACAATAGAAAAGGTCACACCAAAGTCCCGAGAGGAGGATGACCAAGAGTTAGTTAGATATGAAACAAGATCACTTGTAGAGCTACCCTTAAGGAAGCCATACTGGCGATCTGAGAGTGGATTATGAGAACATAAATGCTTCAAAAATTTGGAAGTAAGAATAGTTTCAAAAAATTTAGAGGTACAAGAGATGAGAGCAATTGGACAATAGTTGGAGGGTTGAGAGTGGTCACCCTTCTTTGGGACATGTTGAATGAGAGCAAACTTCCAGCAAAACGGGAAGATGTTAGAGGAGAGACAGAGACAAAAGAGTTTGCCTAGACAGGGAGTCAGCATGGAAGCACAGATTTTGAGTTCAACATGAGGAATACCATTTGGACCGTATGCCTTCTTAGTATCAAGCCCAGAGAGGGTAGAAAGTACATTAGGTTAATAGGAATAAGTAGGAGAAAGGGGGGTGGATAGGGAGGAATAGCACCGAAATCATCCAAGGTTGAGTTTCTAGCGAAAGTTAGAGCAAAGAGTTCAGCTTTGTCAGAGGAAGAAGTGATGGTTGTGCCATTAGAGTGGAAAACGGGAGGGAAAGACGAGGAAGCAAAATTGGTGGAGAGTCTTTTGGCTGGATGCCAGAAAGCTTGGGAATAGCTAGAGTTGGATAGTTCAGTGCATTTATTATTGATGAAAGAGTGTTTGGCAAGTCGAAGAACAGATTTGGGTTGATTCCGGGCAGAAACATAGGAAAAATTAGATTCTTGAGTTTAAGGCGTCGGTACCGTTTGAATGCTTCCTCCTTGTTGCGGACAGCAGTAGAACAAGCGTGAGTAAACCAAAACAATTTTACATTAGTCTCAGAGAAAGAAGATGGAATGCATTCCTCCATGCCCGAGAGGATTACCTCGGTAATGCGTTCAGCACTCTCCGAGGGTCCCCGGCCACGGAAGCAATAATCCTTCCATGGGAAATCAAAGAAGCACTGCCGGTTGATATGGTCTGCTGGTTGAAATGGTCTACTGGTTGAAATGGCCTACTGGTTGAAATGGTCTACTGTTTTAAATGGTGTGCTCGTTGAAATGGTCAACTGGTTGAAATGGTCTACTTTTTGAAAGGGATTACTGGTTGAAATGCTCTACTGGTTGAGCTGGTCTACTGGTTGGAAAGGTCTACTGGTTGAAATGGTCAACTGATTGAGATGGTCTACTGGTTGAAATGGTCTACGGATTGATATGGTCTACTGGTTGATATAGTCTACTGGTTGATGTGGTTTACTGGTTAGGAGGATAAATTATTCAATATTTTATTTATTTTTTTTAGTTTTCTCCCTAGACCTCCATCAAGCTTTAATAATCCCTCTCAGTTCCCCTTTTGTGATAAATATGTGCATTTTCGAAAGAAAAATGCCCCGGCCAAAGACCGATTCCTAAGTTGCTAAATTGGTGAGTCGCTCTCGCTCTTAAATAATAACTAATGTGGCTAGACATTACTCAGTTACTCAGTTACTCAGTTACTCAGTTACTTGTTCGTCAAGGGGAATCCACGCAATGCGAGCTAAGCTCATTATTATCGCGCTTCCTTAACTGGGAATGTATTGCGTGAAATGCATGTTAAGTGTTTTATGTACTGTTGGAATGGCTGTGGATGTGTGTGTAGTCTGTATTTTAGCCAATTGGCGACATCGGAAACGAAGGCTTAGGGTGGATCTGTATGGTACCATTCTCACTATAGACGGTACCATCTCGCCCGAAGGCTTAGGTAGCCATCAGCTTAGGTGAACCATATGATACCCATCTCGCCTTGTACCATTTTTGCCAACCCCAGATGGGACGTCACAACGTCGTCCACTTATTCCAGGTACCTATTTACAGCTAGGTGAACTGAGGCTAACACATGAAAGGAGACAAGCCCATGAGGGAGAATGGTTGCGATGGTCAACTGGTCGATATGGCACTGGTTGAAATGATCTACTGGTCGCCTGGTCCGGGAACGCTCTCCGCCGTACCTGGTTTTATTGCTGACAGGTTCCCATTGAGTCTGGAAAAAACAACCGAGTTTACTGAGAATCCGGAACTATAATCCGGTTAGTGCCGAACAGCAGGCGTACGGCTTTAGAACAGCCGCGCTCCTTAACCCCTTCAGACTGAAATAGTTAACTTACTGACGAGGAGGCGGACCACCTGGTATTTTCCCCACAACAGTCAAAATCACACTGAGAAACCGTTAGGAGTCGGAAAAATTTGGGGTTACCATCAATCAACAGATTCTGATCTAACTTACCTAACTTACCGAGGCCAAAATGACGCTAGAGCGTCATATAACTTATTATTGAGATATTAAGATAAGTTCATATGACGCGATCGCGTCATATGAGTATTGGGGCGGAACCGCCATGCGTCATATGAGTCGGAGGGGGTTAAGAGGGAGCTAGTTGCTTTTCCGGGACCCCCTTCTCCCTCATGTTTAGCCCCATTAGTTTTGAGATTTAAAAATGTTCGCCCCATTAGTTTGTTGATTTTTTAAGACCTTTCGTTCTATTATGTTTAGACAAAACTGGTATTTGTGAGTTCTTCCAACGGGGAGAAACTAAGAAACCTTTGTCTGTAAATACAATGAAAACACCAGGCGAGTTATACAACAGGTACAGAACTACACTTTAATTCATACAAAAATACAATAAGTTATCAAATACATAAGAATCGTACATATGATCATAAGATGAAAATACAGTTACATTTTTTTTTTTTTTTTTTTTTTTTTTCTATGTGATTGAGGGAGGCAAAAGGCATAACTGCCTATAGCGAGTGCCTCCCCCATAGTTGAAAGAGTGACAGGGCCAAAATCAAGGGACGTTCGAGTCAAAATGCCTGGACACACGGAGTTTGAAGCAATTTAAGTCATAGGAAGAGGGAAAGACTGATTCTGGGAGAGAGTTCCAGAGCTCAGATGTTGAGTAGAAGAAAGTTTGAGAGTAACGTTTCACTCTTGGGTTGGAGAGTTGCACAGAGTAGGGGTGGGATTGAGTTGCAAGACGGGTACCACGTGTCCTACGTAAAGGAGGTGGTATGCACTGGGATAGCTCTGAGGAACACTGATTATTATAGTAGCGATAGAATAGCGAGAGAGATGCAACATTGCGGCGGAGAGAGAGAGATTGCAGAGAGTTGGTGAGTGGACGGGAGTTAATGATACGAAAGGCCTTCCTTTCAACTTTGTCTAGGAGAGCGGTGTGAGAGGAACCTCCCCACACATGTGAACAATACTCAATACAAGGGCGCACTATGCCCCTGTACAGAGCAAGAAGCTGTGCAGGGGAAAAGAACCCCCTAAGGCGGTTGAGCACACCCAGCTTCTGGGAGGCTGCCTTAGCAAGACTGGTAATATGGTCCTTCCAAATGAGAGCAGAAGAAAAAGAGACACCAAGAATATTGAGAGAAGATGAAGGGTTGATTTTTGTATTGTTGAAGAATAAGGGATAGTCCGCTGGGAGATCCTGACGGGTAGATAGATGGAGAAATTGGGTTTTGGAAGCATTAAAGTTAACAAGGTTTTCTCTGCCCCAATTGGAAATAGTATTTAGATCAGAATTTAAGAGTTCTATGGCTTCATTACGTTTGTCGTTGAGGGATTGCTGGCTGGGGCGTTTTGAAAAACTAATGGAGTAGTGTAAGGTTGAGTCGTCTGCGTATGAATGGATGGAATTAAGGTACAGTTAAGGAGATCATTTATAAAAATTAGAAAGAGAATAGGAGATAGGACAGAGCCCTGAGGAACACCGGAGTTTATAGGGTGAGGAATTGAACAATGGCCGTCCACAACCGCAGCTATGGAACGGCCGGAAAGGAAATTAGAGACAAAGGCACAGATGGAGGGATAGAAACCGAAGGAGGGTAGTTTAGAAATTAAAGATTTATGCCAGACTCTATCGAAGGCTTTCGATATGTCTAGTGCAATAGAAAAAGTCTCACCGAAGTCCCGAAAGGAGGATGACCAAGAGTTAGTAAGATATGAAAGAAGATCACCAGTAGAGCGACCCTTAAGGAAGCCATACTGGCGATCTGAGAGCAGATTATGAGAAGAGAAATGCTTAAGAAATTTGGAAGCAAGAATAGTTTCAAAAACTTTAGAAAGACAAGAGATAAGAGCAATTGGACGATAGTTGGAGGGTTGAGAGCGGTCACCCTTCTTTGGGACAGGTTGAATGTGAGCAAACTTCCAGCATGAAGGGAAGACGTTAGAGGATAGACAGAGACGAAAGAGTTTGCCTAGGCAGGGAGTCAGCACGGAAGCACAGTTTTGAGAACAACAGGAGGAACACCGTCCGGACCGTACGCCTTATTAGTGTTAAGCCCAGAGAGGGTAGAAAGTACATCTTTAGAAGTTATTAGGATATTAGGCATAAGTAAGAGAGAGGAGGGCGGAGAGGGAGGAATAGCACCGGAATCATCCAAGGTGGAGTTTCTAGCAAAAGTTTGAGCGCAGAGTTTAGCTTTGTCAGAGGAAGAAGTGATGGTTGTGCCATCAGAGTGGGAAAGGGGAGGGAAAGACGAGGAAGAGAAATTGTTGGAGAGGTTTTTGGCTAGATGCCAGAAAGCTTGGGAAGAGCTAGAGTTGGATAGTTCAGTGCATTTATTATTGATGAAAGAGTGTTTGGCAAGTCGAAGAACAGATTTGGCTTGATTCCGGGCAGAAACATATGAAGAATGAGAGTCTTGAGTTTTAAGGCGTCGGTACCGTTTGAATGCTTCCTCCTTATTGCGGACAGCAGTAGAACAGGCGTGAGTAAACCAAGATTTTTTAGCATTAGTCTGAGAGAAAGAGAATGGAATGTATGCTTCCATGCCCGATAGGATTACCTCGGTAATGCGTTCAGCACTCTCCGAGGGTCCTCGGCCATGGAAGCAGAAATCATTCCATGGGAAATCAAAGAAGTACTGCCGAAGAGCCTCCCAGTCGGCAGCGCCAAAGTGCCACAAGCGCCGCCGGCTAGGAGGATCGGGTGGCTGTACTGGAGAGATAGGACAGGTGATAGAGATAAGTTTATGGTCGGAGGAGCCCAAAGGAGAGAAAAGATCGACAGTATAAGAAGAAGGGTTAGAAGTTAGAAACAGGTCAAGAATGTTGGGCCGATCTCCGATGCGATCCGGGATACGGGTGGGTTGCTGAACTAACTGCTCTAGGTCATTTAGGATAGAAAAGACGTAGGCTTGTTCACCAGGTGGATCAGTAGTGTGAGAGGAGAGCCATTGGCGGTGGTGAACGTTGAAATCTCCTAAGATGGAGATTTCTGAGAAAGGAGAAATGGATAGAATGTGTTCCACTGTAGAGTTTAGATAGTCAAAGAATTCCGGAAAGTTGGTAGAGTTAGGGGAAAGATAGACAGCACAGAAATATTTAGTAAGAGAATGACAGGAAAGTTTGAGCCATAAAGTTGAGAATTCAGAGGAGTCGAAATCGGGAACACGAGAGCAAGTGAGTTTGTTGTGCACATATGCACAACATCCGCCTTTGGCTTTGAAACTAGGATAGAGAAAGTAGGAGGATACAGAGAAGGGGTTGCTGGATGTTGCTACAGACACCTGGGTTTCGGTGAGGAAGAGAAGATCAGGTTTGTAGGAGGAGAGATGGTGCTCAACAGAGTGAAAGTTAGAGGAAAGTCCGCGAATGTTGCAGAAATTAATAGAAAGAGTAACAGGCCGAGGTCCAGGTAATTGTGTGGGGTCGTCAGGGGATGGACGGTCGGGTGAGGGGGCATTTATGGTCCCCCCCCCTGGGGACTCCGAGGCTGGGCTAAAATTCATAATTTTGTTTAATTTTGGTGTGGAGGAATGAAGTGTGGTGTGCATGTTTAGTGTAGTGAAGTGGATAGGAGGAGGAGGTGTTTGTGAGAGCTAGCTGGATTGCTCTCAGTGTAAATGAGGCACAAAGAAAATCAGTAAGAGAGGCCAAGCAAATGAAACAGGAGTTCCAGCGACTCTTTATCACATGCCTATAACCTCACCTGGGTCTAGCCCTGATCGATTGGTGCCTACAATCTCCCCACCTCAGTTAATCTTCAGTTTACTTCAGTTAATGCTTAAACACTTATGTGCTTGAATGTGAAACCTGTGATATGCCACTAACAGGCGTAAATGCATTTATGGAATTAAATCTTTACACAAGTTCTTAGACTGAATCAAACTACGTTTACAGACAGTGATATTTATACATTGGATTCATAGAAATGGAAATGGCAAATTTGAGTACTTATTTACTAGCTTCAAAGAATAGAGTTATAGCGTAGTTAGCATGCCCAAATTGATATGAAAGCACATTTTATCTACTCGCTCAACTGTGATATAAACTTTATTCACAAGGAACAATAATTACTTATCTATATGGAAGTTACTAAGTATAAAGTGTACAGGACGGGAGTTATATATTTGAGAATTAAGTTCCTACTATTCAATGTCTATATTTACGTTGATACCAGAGTGTTCAATCGTAAACATAGAGTATTCAATAGGAGAGAGCAAAGACAGTGCATGTGGTGTGTATTCCTGAAGGGAGAAATACTTTGTTTGCAAGGAAGGGAATCTAACAATTAGAAACGCACTACTTGATATTTATATTAGTGACTTTCCTGGTGTCGAGGGAGAACTTAAGGAATTTTCGCTTCTTGTTGGTGATGGGGTCCTAGGTCAGTGTTTGTCCTCAGATTGTGTTCTGCCAGGCCTCAACTTCTAGACTGGGAAATCATCAGAGTCTATTCTCTCTCCTTCATTGATGCTAGGTCTCAAACCACTAGCTATGTCATGTATCGAACAACAGGCTAAAGAAGGCGTAGAGGTGAGTCTCTACTGCAGTGAATTTGGTCAGTGACTTAGATTGTGAGCTTCGAGCCTCACAGGTCCCACAGGTAACACTTTTGCCGGTGTCATACAAGACTTACTGCCAGGACCTGACGGAGCTAGTATCACACCGAGCAGTGACCAAATATTGTAAGGGAATATTTTTATACTGGTTGCTATACCCATATAGGTAGGCCAGAAATCGTGAAACCTAATCTCTGTAACTCAAGAATGGCTAGAGCAAATGGGCTGTAAATCTCTACAGCTGACCCTTCCCAAATGGTAGAAAGCTTGATTACTTTAGTCGTTTGTGAGTTAATATTCAAGAGGTTTGGCCTACTTATTTGGAACAGGGTATAGGTTGGTGTGCATAGTCTTGTCATTTATCTGCATTGTTTAATTGATGGAGTTTGAGAGTTAGAAGGGCTCGCTCTGGCTCTGTGATGATTATGGTGGCTATTGAAGGCATGATATTTTGGTGTTGGTTGGCGCGGTAGCTGTTGTGTGCATGAAGGGTGCTCTGAACCTCTTTCATGTCATCTTCTGCGTCCTTCTGGTCTGGTAGTTGGCGGAGTGGCGATCACAGCTATTCTGACCGTTGGCATAACATGTCTCATTTCTTTATCAATATCAAGAACTTTTGTGCCATTTAGGTATCAATATTTGTCCTGGCAAGCGGTAGCGAGCCTGTAGTTTAGGAGGAACTGGCCTTCGGCCGGGACATTTTTCTACTAAAAAACATTAAGAATTTACGTTGAAGGCCCCCTTGGAGGTATTTTTTAAAGCTTGATGGAGGTCTTGGTAGGAAACTGAAAATAATTAATACATAAACAAGTAATTGAACCAATAATTAATACATAAACAAGTAATTGAACCAATAATTAATACATAAACAAGTAATTGAACCAATAATTAATACATAAACAAGTAATTGAACCAATAATTAATACATAAACAAGTAATTGAACCAATAATTAATACATAAACAATTGAACCAATAATTAATACATAAACAAGTAATTGAACCAATAATTAATACATAAACAAGTAATTGAACCAATACAAACAATTAAATGCTAATCCCCCCTTAAGTTAACGGCCACAACCCAACCCAAGCAAAAACAGCCTATGGTTTAGTCAACCCTTCCAAGATACGATCACGCATTTGTTTTCTGTTGTCTGGCCATTATTAGACGATGTTATTCAGGTTGGGGAGGATATGTGGTAATCAGAGCTTTTAATTGATATAGTCTTGACCCTTATAATTGATATAGTCTTGACCCTTATAATTGATATAGTCTTGACCCTTATAATTGATATAGTCTTGACCCTTATAATTGATATAGTCTTGACCCTTATAATTGATATAGTCTTGACCCTTATAATTCCCACCGATCCTTGCGAAATTGTGTTAAATCGTCTAATGATAGACGGAATAAACTTGGTGAAAAAATGCGTCATAATCTTGTAAGGGTTAACGGGCCCAGTCCCAAACAGCCTGGGTTTACTGTAGGGGAGATTTCCACTTCATGGATTATTTTCTGATTTTCTTTTTTTTGGATTTTTTTTTTGATTTTTTTTTCTGCCTTATATTTTTTTAATCTTTCAGTTGTAAATTTTAGTTTTTAAGATAAAGTTTACTTATGGTTTTTTAGAGTTTCCTTTACTTTTTTTTTAGACGGTTTGAACTTTTTGTTTTTTACTTGTGCTTTAGACGGTTTGTACTATTTTTTAGACGGTTTGAACTTTACTTGTGCTTGTAGATTTTTGTTTACTATTAGACGGTTTAACTTTACTTGTTAATTTTGAACACTACTTAGACGGTTTGAACTTTGAACTTTACTTGTGCTACTATTAGACGGTTTGAACTTTACTTGTGCTACTATTAGACGGTTTGAACTTTACTTTTGCTACTATGTGTGCTACATTAGACGGTTTGAACTTTACTTGTGCTACTATTAGACGGTTTGAACTTTACTTGTGCTACTATTAGACGGTTTGAACTTTACTTGTGCTACTATTAGACGGTTTGAACTTTACTTGTGCTACTATTAGACGGTTTGAACTTTACTTGTGCTACTATTAGACGGTTTGAACTTTACTTGTGCTACTATTAGACGGTTTGAACTTTACTTGTGCTACTATTAGACGGTTTGAACTTTACTTGTGCTACTATTAGACGGTTTGAACTTTACTTGTGCTACTATTAGACGGTTTGAACTTTACTTGTGCTACTATTAGACGGTTTTGAACTTTACTTGTGCTACTATTAGACGGTTTGAACTTTACTTGTGCTACTATTAGACGGTTTGAACTTTACTTGTGTTACTATTAGACGGTTTGAACTTTACTTGTGCTACTATTAGACGGTTTGAACTTTACTTGTGTTACTATTAGACGGTTTGAACTTTACTTGTGCTACTATTAGACGGTTTGAACTTTACTTGTGCTACTATTAGACGGTTTGAACTTTACTTGTGCTACTATTAGACGGTTTGAACTTTACTTGTGCTATTTAGACTGTTTGAACTTTACTTGTGACTATAGAACGGTTTGAACTTTACTTGTGCTACTATTAGACGGTTTGAACTTTACTTGTGCTACTATTAGACGGTTTGAACTTTACTTGTGCTACTATTAGACGGTTTTATTCAGTTTAAAAAAGGGCCTCCAGCAATTAACAGGCTACCAACTATCGCACTTAACCCTTTTTACTACAACAGATCCTCCTTAAACTGCACATAATCGTCTAAATATAGCAAAATTAAAATTAAAAAGACTTTAGCAACAATATGAAGCTTCACCTCATTACTTTGGCGATAATAAGACGCTTCACCCCATACAGGTATCGATATTTTTTTATGGTCGAGCGATAGTATGCCTAGAACTTAGATTTTTTGTTTTTCTATTAACAAATGTACACATTTAGATTGAAGGTGGTATGGGAGTATGTGTGTTTGTTTTATATATTTGTATAATAGTATCTACCGATCTATCTATCTAGCATATACTATACAGTATATATATATATATATATATATATATATATATATATATATATATATATATATTATATATATATATATATATATATATATATATATATATATATATATATATATCTTGATATCAGGACGTCAGTAGGTGGGCTAGGGCACCGTAGCTTCCATATACGTAGGAACAGAAGAGAAATAACTCCATGAAACCCCATCTTTATTCACAAATTTTCGGTCTGCACTAGCGACCATCTTCAGGCGAACATCATGATCCTAAAAATAAATGAAAATAGCTGTACAATTTAAATCATCTAATGGATCCAATATTTAAAATAATTAAATTAACATTAACTTATTGTGTAAATAAGTAACTAATAGCGAAATCAAAAGAATTACGCACACCAAGAACCTAAGTATCTAAAACCCAAATTAAAATTAGAGATTATCAACACTCTGCAAATAATATAAAGAACAAAAGATAAGCACGTCAAAGTAAGAAAGACATAGCTAAACACACCGACCTACAGTAACACAGTTAAACCTAAGGTATACGACAGCTTCCCAAGTACCTCCTACCCGACACCAGAATGATCCAAACTGAATATATAAATGCGACATAAGATGCCTAAAATTCAGTTACCCCAAACTGAGACTAAAAAAGAAAGAAAACAAAAACAAACAAATGACCGAAGCACCAAACGAATCAAATTAGTTATTGGAAATGTTTAGATCAGGATTTAGTTTCTTAATGAGCAGTTTTTCACCCAACAATGCCTCATATTGACTGTTGAATTTTGCAATTATTTTAAAATTATTTGGAGAAAACCGATGATCTTGAGATCTAGAGTGGTTCCTAACAGCTGAAAATGACATTTTATTAAGACATTTCCCTGTTCTGTGGCTTTTACCTAAATGCTCATATATCCGTATCTTAAAGGAACGCCCCGAAATTCCGACATACATGTATGGGTTGCCCAAAGTGCACAAAAGTAATGTCCCACTTAGGCCAATAGTTTCTTCTATTAAGACTGCGGGGTATAACTTAGCCAAATTGTTATTACCAATGATCACACCTCTTACAGTCAATCATCAATATTCTGTTTCTAACTCTAAATGTTTCAGTGACGAGATCACTAATTTAAAACCTACCCTCAGACTTCGTAATGACCAGTTATGACGTAAATCATTATTTACCAATGTACCTTTAAATGAAACCATAGATATTTTCCTGAGTAATTATGATCCTAATGATTTTTTTGGCCTAAGTGAAAATATTGTTAGAAAATTGTTAAAATTTGCTACTTCCGAGTCCCCTTTTCTGTTCAACGGCATTTAGTATAATGAAGTAGACGGTATTAGCATGGGTTCTTGCTTAGCTCCTGTATTTGCCAATGCTTTTATGTGTAAAACAAAAAGAGGTGGATTGGTTAAATGATTGCCCAGCACAGTTAAAGCCTATATTTTATAAGCGCTATGTAGATGACTTGTTTTTATTTTTTAAGGATGAGGTAGCGAATCAAGGTTTTTATGAATACATAAATAGTCAACACGTAAATATAAATTTCACATGTGAAAATGAAGTTAGTGGTTCTCTGGCATTTTTAGATGTTCTAGTAAGTAAAACGGAAAATGGTATTGTCACCGGTGTATATAGAAAGAAAACCTTTACTGGATCAGGCTTGAATTGGTACAGTTATTGTCCCGAGATTTATAAGATAAATTCCATTAAGACCTTGTTAACCCTCTCACGACCATATGACGCAAAGGTTGCCAGATTAGCAATAAGAAATAGAGTTCTCTTACTCTTATAATTACCTCTCCAAAATTAGTTTTCTGCCCACAGCTAACTCAAAGACAACTGCAGAGGTTAAAGTAACTAAACTAAAGGTTTCTAAATACCCCTGATGGTAACAAAGGCTTTAAAGTATCCCTAATAGGCTCAAATTGCGTCAAAGACGTGAGAGGGTTAAGCAGAGCGTATAGTGTTTGTTCTGATTATTTTAAATTACATGATGACATCTGTAGACTGAGAGATTACTTTGCTAAACATAATTATAAGTTAGACATCTTTACTAGAGTTTTGAATATTTGTTTAAGTAATAAACAACGGGATGATAAATTACCGGTCACGACTGTTCCGAAGCTGATTAAATATGTGAAGATGCCGTTCTATGACAAAATCAGTTGTCAGTATAGTAAACTTATGTCAAAATCAGTTGTCAGTATAGTAAACTTATGTCAAATCAGTTGTCAGTATAGTAAACTTATGTCAAATCAGTTGTCAGTATAGTAAACTTATGTCAAATCAGTTGTCAGTATAGTAAACTTATGTCAAATCAGTTGTCAGTATAGTAAACTTATGTCAAATCAGTTGTCAGTATAGTAAACTTATGTCAAAATCAGTTGTCAGTATAGTAAACTTATGTCAAAATCAGTTGTCAGTATAGTAAACTTATGTCAAAATCAGTTGTCAGTATAGTAAACTTATGTCAAAATCAGTTGTCAGTATAGTAAACTTATGTCAAAATCAGTTGTCAGTATAGTAAACTTATGTCAAATTTACTACGAGGCAGTTTTCCTTCAGTTAATTTCAGAATTGTGTTCACGAACGATTTCAGATTAGGAAGTTTCTTTAATATAAAGGATTGGGTGGCAGACCAATTATGTTCTAATATCGTATACTTGTTCACTTGTCCGAGCTGTGAGGCTCGGTATGTCCGATGTTCGCCCCGGGGCGTTCCTTTAAGATACGGATATATGAGCATTAAGGTAAAAGCCACAGAACAGGGAAATGTCTTAATAAAATGTCATTGTCAGCTGTTATGAACCACTCTAGATCTCAAGATCATCGGTTTTCTCCAGATAATTTTAAAATAATTGCAAAATTCAACAGTCAATATGAGGCATTGTTGGGTGAAAAACTGCTCATTAAGAAACTAAATCCTGATCTAAACATTTCCAATAACTAATTTGATTCGTTTGGTGCTTCGGTCATTTGTTTGTTTTTGTTTTTCTTTCTTTTTTAGTCTAATGTTGGGGTAACTTAATTTTAGGAGCCTTATGTCGCATTTATATATTCAGTTTGGATCATTCTGGTGTCGGGGTAGGAGGTACTTGGTAAGCTGTCGTATACCTTAGGTTTAACTGTGTTACTGTAGGTCGGTGTGTTTAGCTATGTCTTTCTTACTTTGACGTGCTTATCTTTTGTTCTTTATATTATTTGCAGAGTGTTGATAATCTCTAATTTTAATTTGGGTTTTAGATACTTAGGTTCTTGGTGTGCGTAATTCTTTTGATTTCGCTATTAGTTACTTATTTACACAATAAGTTAATGTTAATTTAATTATTTTAAATATTGGAATTAGATGATTTAAATTGTACAGCTATTTTAATTTATTTTTAGGATCATGATGTTCGCCTGAAGATGGTCGCTAGTGCAGACCGAAAATTTGTGAATAAAGATGGGGTTTCATGGAGTTATTTCTCTTCTGTTCCTACTCATATATATATTATTATTAAGTATATATCACAAATACACGTGAGCCACTAAATGTTTGTAATCTCTCAGTGGGGTTCGAACCGGTTATCGTCCTGACGGTCGACGGTTCGAGCCCCACTGAGAGATTACAAATATATATTTTTATTATTATTTTTATTTTTTATTTTTATATTTACATACTTTTTTTTTAAGGAAATCCGGGAAGGTGTTTATGTTAGCCTCGGGGACAAACTATAACATACATGGCTCGAAAATGGCGAAAGAAAGCCAAATGTTCAATAACAAACCAAATATCCTAATAACCCCCAAGACGTTGGATCAGATAGTGTTAAAACGGCCGCAACCCAATCGGCCACAATCCCGAACAGCCTAAGTTTAGTTAAGGGGAAATTTCCACTGGAGGGATTTATATTTTTCTGGACCCCATTCTCCCTCATGTTTAGCCCCATTGTTTTTGAGATTTTAAGACGTTCGCCCCATTAATCTGTCGATTTTAAGAACTTTCGTCTCATTTCTGTCAAATTTAAGACCTTTCGTGCTCTATTTAGGTGTCGATTGATCTCCTGGCAAGCGATAGCTAGCCTTTAATATAAGAGGAACCAGCCTTCAGCCGGGACATTTATACATTTATTTTGAAAGAGGGGTCTAGGGGATGTCATTTTAAGCTTGATGGAGGTCTAGGGACCAACCTAGAAATCTCCCCTTAACCCTCTGAGAACCAGCGACGTGTGTTATATTGTATTCTAGCTATACTTAGATGAGATTATGCAGCTTAGGAAGGATCTGTGGTAGTTAATAGGGTTGGTTGAGATAGCTTGCAGCGTTAGTATTGCTAGAGGTAACTTCCTAAGCTGAATAATATTGTCCAGAATATGATGAAAACGACGTCTCTGGTACTGCATGGGTTAAGGTCAGATTAGGTTAGGCTTGGTTAGATAAGTTAGGTTAAGATCGGATGAAAGCCTTTGAGGATCATGACGCGTATTAGCAGTTTATTCTGGCTATCATTAGACGATGTTATTCAACTTAGGTAGGATCTGTCGGAATGATAAGGGTAAAGACTATCTAAACCCTCTGACTTCCATACACCTTTTCTAATATGAAGAACATCGTCCAATAATAGCCAGAAAACAGAACAGAAACGCGTAATCGTATGTTAATTAGGATAAATACGGCTAGATTGCGTTAATTATGGCTAGGTTAGATGGTTCAGAGTGAGGTCGTTTTAAGGGGAAATAACTAGTTGTTGAAACATATATTTATTAATTTATTTGTGTATTTATCTATTAATTCATCGATTTATGAATTTTTTTTTAGTTTCCTCCCAAGATCTCCTTCAAGCTTGAAAAAAATACTCCCAAAGAACCCCTTCGAGATCTATTTGTGCATTTTTCGGTAGAAAAATGCCACGGTTGAAGGCCGGTTTCTCCAAAGTTGTAGGCTCTGTATCGCTCGCTAGGAAAAAATCGACAGCAAAATAGCACAGTAGGTCTTAAAACTGGCAAAGAAATGGGACGATAGGTCCTAAATCGCCAAACTAATGGGACGAACGTCTAAAAATGTCAAAACTAATGGGACAAAACATGAGGGAAAAGGGGGCCGAGAAAAACACCCCTTTAATAGAACTTGTGTCTCTTCGGATGGATATAAACCTTGCCCTGGGAACTACCGACCTATTTGTTTGACTTCAGTAGTTTATTATGGATTATGGATTATAGATTATAGATTATGGATTATAGATTATGGATTATGGATTATGGATTATGGATTATGGATTATAGATTATGGATTATAGATTATAGATTATGGATTATGGATTATGGATTATGGATTATGGATTATGGATTATAGATTATGGATTATGGATTATGGATTATGGATTATGGATTATAGATTATGGATTATAGATTATGGATTATGGATTATGGATTATGGATTATGGATTATAGATTGTGGAAACGATAATTAGGGACAAGATTGTATAACATCTTGTGAGAAAGATAACTTGATAAACATGCTTCAATGTGGTTTTTAAAACAGTCGATTGAGCCTGATAAATGTACTTGATTTGTAATGCTACTCTAAATATTCATAATGAAAGAAAAACTGTCTACGTCATTTACCTAAAAGTATAATACGCCTCCTTTAACCCATTCAGTACCGGTGACATCTTTTCCATTATATTCCGGCAACTATTGGAGGGATAGACAGACTAATGAGGAAGTAAGAATGAGGTGTGTTGTGGAGGTAGATGTGCTGGAAAGTGTGAAAAGGAACAACTTGAGATGGTTCGGCCATAATATGGAACGTATGGAAAGCGAGAGAATGACTAAGAGGGTGAACGAGAGCGAGGTGGAGGGACAGAGAGGGAGAGGTAGACCGAATATGAGGTGGAAGGATGGAGTGAGGAAGTACATGAACGAGGGCGGTGCTGGTTGGGGGGAGGGGCGTCGACTGACTGGGGACAGAGGTGCATGGGGGCGGTTCGTTCGTGGCCACCCCTTCGGGGATCACGGCGTCAGGCAATAAATAGATAGATAGAACTATTGGACGATTTTATTCAGTTTAGGAAGGGCGTCTACCCATTAAAAGGCGACAGTCTAAATTAATCCTGTTACCTACTATATAATATGCTTCTCAAGCATCATAAAATCGACCAAACATAGCCGAACCAAAATTAAAAAGACGTCGCCGGTACAGAAGGGGTTGAAGGAGTTGTCCTGTCATCTTTGATGTGTGATCCTCGTGGAGTTGATTGTCAAATGTTTCCTCTTTCGGTCTCTGCACCAACTGTTTTTTTTTTTTTTTTAATGAGGGAGACAAAAGGCAAAACTGCCTGTGACGAGTGCCTCCCCCAGAGTTAAAAGAGTGACAGGGCCAAAATCAAGGAACGTTCGAGCCAAGATGTCTGAATACGAAGTTTGAAACAATTTAAGTCATCTGGCGATAAATTGAATCCTTTATTAGCTACATTCTCGATAATTAATGAAAACATATGAAACTGCTATGCCTCTCCATCATATTAAGACCACGTATGTGTCATTAGCACCATATTTCACTAAAAAATATTCAAAATAACTGAGGAATCTTGATAAGAACTTTGCAATTTACCGTTAGATGAAAAACTGAAGTTGCGCAGGAAACTATGCCTCGTCTAGTATTATATTGTATAACATATTCTGGATCATTAATAAGTACCGTAGTTTATATACAGTATAATCAAATGTCCTTTGGCATGCATTAATTACTGCGTTTATCACCATAGCTTACTAGATATAAATGAATAAAGACGGTATATTCCGCCAATACGAACCACGGTAATTGCAGACCAGGAATAATGTAAAACGGGGAATATCCGATTTCCAGTACGGCCGGAGGGGGAAGCTGAGTTACGCGGCCTTCGGGAATTCGGATAACAATGTCCTGCGACCGAAATTCGAAGCTTAGAATGTTGGACGGAGAATTGGCCCAGATATTCGGTCGGATTGGCCGTTTCCATGTTTCTAGTTACCCGTTAACCCTTTGAGTACCAGCGACGTGTTTTATATATTATTCTAGCTATATTTTGACGATATTATGCAGCTTATCTTTAGTAGTTAGTCTTTTCACGTCCGGGGGTTACATCTCCAAAAATTAGTTTTCTGCCCACAACTCGCTCAAAAGACAACTGCAGAGGTTGAAGTAATTAAACTAAAGGTTTCTAAACACCCCTGATGGTCACAAAGGTTTTAAAGTATCCCTGTAAGGACGCAATCTCGTCTAGAGGTGCGTGAAAGTGTTAAGAGAGTTGGTTGAGATATATTGAAGTCTAATTATTGCTAGAGATCATTCTTAAGCTGAATACAATCGTCTAATAGTTCCCAGAATATGATATAAATGACGTCCCGGTACTGTATGGGATAACCCCTCAATTTTCCCTTCATAATTGCTGAGGGGAACAAGACCTTGGGTGGGGAATTAGCTTGCTGGGCGTTTCCGCACCCTCCTCAGCTCCTCGCCTTGGAGTGGCTTTGGTCACCTGAGCTATATTAATGCAGGGAGAGTTCTGTGGGGTGCTCGGTTATGGTCTTGGCCTTGCTCAGGACCTTGGGGTTGCTCGGCCAGACAGCCTGGGGAACAGCAACAACAACAACAACCCGTATAGTACCGGCAACGTCCTTTTAACTTTATTCTGGGAACTATTGGACGATTTTATTCAGCTCAAAAAAGGCCTCCAGCAATTAACAGGCTTCGAAATAACTCACTCAGAAATTTTTACTACCACAGATCCATCCTAAACTGCATAAAATCGTCCAACTGTAGTTATTTCTTTGTCAATATTAAGACTTTCGTGTCATTTAGGTGTCGATTTTTTCCTGGCGAGCGATAGCGAGCCTGTAATTTAGGTGGAACCGGCCTTTGGCCGGGACATTTTCCTAACAAAATATACAAAGATTAAGGGGGATCCTTAGATTGAATTTTTAAGTGTGATGGAGGTCGCTTTTCTGTAATGCAGATTTCAGTGTCCAATAATGGTTTACAAATTAGTTTTTTCCCAGCAACCTAACATTGACTTAAGGGAAGATGGGTCGTTTTTCTCGTCCTCCTTCTTCCTCATGTTTAGCCCCATTAGTTTGCAGATTTTAAGACGTTCAGCCCTTTATTTTGGCAATCTTAAGACCTTTCGCCCCATTTATTTGTCAATATTAAGACTTCTTGAGTAATTTAGGTGTCGATTTTTGTCCTGGCGATAACAAGCCTGTAATTTAAGAGGAACCGGCATTCATCCGTGACATTTATATATAAATTTGTTTACACATTTATCTTGAAAGTCTTGGGCGGGTGTAATTTTAAGCTTGTCTAGGGAGGAAACGAATAAAATAATAAAATGAGGAATTGAATACGCCCATCCCCGATTCACCCCTTCACCACCATGACGTAATTGAATACGCCCATCCCCGATTCACCCCTTCACCACCATGACGTAATTGAATACGCCCATCCCCGATTCACCCCTTCACCACCATGACGTAATTGAATACGCCCATCCCCGATTCACCCCTTCACCACCATGACGTAATTGAATACGCCCATCCCCGATTCACCCCTTCATCACCATGACGTAATTGAATACGCCCATCCCCGATTCACCCCTTCACCACCATGACGTAATTGAATACGCCCATCCCCGATTCACCTTCACCACCATGACGTAATTGAATACGCCCATCCCCGATTCACCCCTTCACCACCATGACGTAATTGAATACGCCCATCCCCGATTCACCCCTTCACCACCATGACGTAATTGAATACGCCCATCCCCGATTCACCCCTTCACCACCATGACGTAATTGAATACGCCCATCCCCGATTCACCCCTTCACCACCATGACGTAATTGAATACGCCCATCCCCGATTCACCCCTTCACCACCATGACGTAATTTGCATGATATTCTGGCTACTATTAGACGATTTGATTAAGCTTAGGAAGGACGGTTACCAAATAAAAGGCTACCGACTATCTCAATCCATCCTTTTAGCTACCAAATATCCTTCCCCAGCTGCACACAATTGTCTAAATGTATCTAAAATAAAGCAAAAAGACGTCGTCGGTACGGAAGGGGTTAATGGGAGATTTTTAGTTTGCTTCCTAGACCCCTATCAAACTTTAGAAAAATACCCCAAAGACCTCCCTTCGATATAAATACCCCAAAGACCTCCCTTCGATATAAATACCCCAAAGACCTCCCTTCGATATAAATACCCCAAAGACCTCCCTTCGATATAAATCTGTACATTTTTTTCGGTAGCAAAATGTCCCGGCCAAAGGCCGGGACATGTATTGGGGTATGTATTGGGGTCTAATTAATACACATAGAACAATTAATGGAACCATGTATTGGGGTATAATTAATACACATAGAACAATTAATGGAACCATGTATTGGGGTATAATTAATACACATAGAACAATTAATGGAACCATGTATTGGGGTATAATTAATACACATAGAACAATTAATGGAACCATGTATTGGGGTATAATTAATACACATAGAACAATTAATGGAACCATGTATTGGGGTATAATTAATACACATAGAACAATTAATGGAACCATTTATATAGGTTAGACCCCCTAGGGCAATAATCGTTCTCCCCAATGTCGGTTCTGGTGCATCCCTTCTTTCTTGGCTACCGTTTCCGTTTCCTTAAGGGAGGTCACCTACTTTTTTTCTCAGTCTCTCCTTTTCTCC
This sequence comes from Paralithodes platypus, assembly GCA_032716605.1. Lineage (NCBI taxonomy): Eukaryota > Metazoa > Arthropoda > Malacostraca > Decapoda > Lithodidae > Paralithodes > Paralithodes platypus. The sequence continues at coordinate 16,232,747 of CM064531.1, forward strand.
CTTTCTCTGGCTTGTATCCATTCGGCCCCATTCATCCAACTGTTTGAAGACGTTTATCCCCATTCAGGTGCCGGTTATCGCGAGCCAGCATTGTATGGAGAAATCCGGATTCGCCGGAGACATTTTTCTATCGAAAAATGTACAAATTTGGCTTGCTCTAAAAACAAAATATATATATAATGGCTTGCTACCGCTCGCCAGGAAAATATTGACACCTGGATCGGGTAAACGTCTTAAAACAGTAGGCTGAATGGGGCCGAATGGATACAAGCCAGAGAAAGAGAGAAAAAGAGAAAAAAAGGTCATCCCCCTTAATACACATAGAAGAAATAATCGAACCATGTATTGGGGTCTACACATAGAACAATTAATGGAACCATTTATAAAAGTTATATCCCTAGGCCAAATGTTCTCTCCAATATCGGTTCTGGTGCATCCCTTCGTTCTTGGCTATCGTATCCCATCCTGAGAGACATGGGGACAAATGGAGGGACACATGGGTCGTGGTGAGAGAACGGCGATAGATAGACAGACAAATAGACAGACAATACAGACAGATAGATAGATAGATAGATAGATAGATAGAGAGACATACAGACAGAGAGAGAGAGAGAGAGAGAGAGAGAGAGAGAGAGAGAGAGAGAGAGAGAGAAAGAGAGAGAGAGAGAATAAAGGAGAAAATAAAGGAAATTCGGGGTGAAGTATTCGTTGTCAATACCCTGCAGCCCCCCCCCCCCCTCTCTCTCTCTCTCTCTCTCTCTCTCTCTCTCTCTCTCTCTCTGGCAGTTGTTGAGACCAGTCTGGGAGAAGGAACAGCTACAAAGTGAGAGAAAGAGAGAGAGAGCATAAAGTGAGTCCTGGTGAACTCTTCCTTGTCAATATAATGATGTTCAGGGATAGGTTGGGAGAGAGGTATCCTGACCAGGGTTCGAACCCACTCATTCAGGTATGTTTGGGAGAGTTAGGCACCGTAACCACACGGCCAATGAGCGGATACAAGGAAAGCAACCTTAGTTCTTATTTAAAGAACCAGGTTATAGTCTCGTGGAGGACTATGCCTATGAAGCTTCTCGGATGGTATTTGTCAGCAGAGAGGTTCCATAATAGATTCAGGATGATTACAATGGTATCACTTAGCCGAGTTGGCGGGGGAGGCGGGGATGTGTAGAATAGTCATGGTTGAAGTCTAAACAATTCGCCACACGCATGAAGGCACAGTCCTTCCGCGAGAGTATAACCTTGGTTCTTCAAACATGAACTTTTAATTAAGGTTGCTTCCCATATATCCGCTCATGGTCGAGTGGTTAGGTGCCAAACTCTCCCAAATTTACCAGGGGTGAGTGGGTTCAAATCCTGGTCAGGATAACTCTTTCCCAACCCATAAATGTGAGTATTTTTCGATAGAATAATTTCCCGGCCGAAAGCCAATTCCTCCTAAATTACAAGCTCGCCAAAAAAAAAATAGACCTCCAAATTGCCCAAAAGGTGTTAGAATCACCAAACAAATGATGATGATCATATAATCTTAAAACTAATATACATGAGGGAGAAGGGGGTCTAGAGAAACGAAGCCTCCCCTTAACCCGGGAACGGCACCGAGACTCTTAAGAAGTTTGGGTGGTGAAAGGCGACGGGACTCTTAAGATCCAAGGCCTAAAAAATGCTTTTTAAAAGACCCCAAAATCACTTAAACCAAAAGAATATGTGATTAAGTGAGATAATTCCCCTCCATACCTTCTATCACTCCTCCACATGTGTCAAATCACTCCTCAACATATGTCAAAACCCTATCCTTCCCCCCCCCCCTTCAATTATCACCTACTTTTTCTCTTATTCCCTTGTTTATCGGTTTATTTATAGAGCCAATATCTCCAACCCGGTTCCAAGGTCGTCTACTGCGCATATAGAGAGCGTGGAAAGAGAAAGAAAGCAAGACTGAGGGCTCAGTCTGCCTTCACGCCTCAGAGAGGGAGGATATTCGTCGCGCTTGCCTCTCACCTCATGACAGGAGGGTCGGCAATAATTCGTCGTTTTCATCCCCCAAATACTATTTCCACCTGTTTTATTGCTGTTACATGCAAATATTTTCATATTAAATGTTAAATAGGCACATATGAATAAGTAATAACGATATTTATGGTAATATGACGATTTTAGGCGGGAATAAAGCCAAATATCCTTGCTTGGCGGGAGGGTTTGAACTACCAATAGCGCTTCGCTCTCGTGTTAAGGTATACTAAAGCTTTATAGACGGTATGAACGGCCTGGATGGGCAAATATTGGAACAAATATAGTGTTTTAAATATTTAGGAGAAATGATAAGCAGGAGTGAGGTATGGAAATGGAGGTAAAGGAGAGAGTGTGAGAAGGAAGGAAGGTTTTCAGAGCAATGGGAAGTATGTGGAAGATGAGAAATCTTGGAATGAAAGTAAAAAGTGCAATGCATCAAGGAATTGTTATGCCAACAGTGATGTATGAGGCTGCGACATGGGCTCTGAAGGAAAAGGAGAGAAGAAAGCTGGATGTGATGGAGATGAGCTGCTTGAGGAGTATGTGTGGAATTACTCGTAGAGACAGATTGAGGAGTGAAGAGATACATAGGAGAGTGGGGCAGCAGGAACATTTGTCGGACAGAGTTGACAGAAGGGTGTTGAGCGGGTATGGTCATGTTGAACGAATGGAAGATAAAAGGCTTACAAAGAGAATATGTGAGTCAGATACAAGGGGAGATAGAAGGGCAGGAAGACCCCCATTGAGATGGAGAGACTGTGTAAGACAAGCTTTGGATGATAGAGGAACAACTATAGATCAGGCAAGGGAAGTGATAATAAAGTAGGTGTGCAGTTTTCGCATTACCAAAAAAAAAAAAAATGTATACGCAACTCTGCGACCTAGAATTCTGCAAATAGTATTGCATATCTTAGGTAAAATTGGTTCATATACAGTATATACTGTATATAGATATACTGTATATGCTAAAAAAAAAAATATACTCACAGCCGGACTTGAACCACCGACAGTCAGAACAACCCATTCTTTAATCCACTATACCACAGCATGATAGAGGATACTTGTGTCTTGTGGGTTAAAGCATGGACACTCGTCCTGACTGTTGGTGGTTCATGTCCGCCTGGGAGTATATAATTATATATAATTACATTTATGATCACATTGAATCTTAACCACTGGAATATTTATCTATAATAAGTTCAGCGTAACACTATTTTGTAGCATTTTGAATATGGTGTAATTCAAATTTAAAATATAAATAAGAAAGAAATAGTGACCATAATCTGTGACCTTCAACATTCACCTTGACCTTTGAGTAACAAAAACAAAAACATTGGACAATCGTTGCATTGACCAACCAAATTTGCCAGCAAAATTTGGTGGCGATACGTAACCCGTTCAGTACAGTTCTGTCGGTTTAATTTCATACTGGATATAAAGACGATTTTATTTAGTTTATGAAGGGCCTCCATAAAATTAGCAGGCTGCCAACTATCTTAATTAACCCTTTTTACCACCACAGATCCTTTATAAGCTCCACACAATTGTCTACATATAGCTAATATATAATACAAATGACATCACCGGTACACAGAGTACAGTATAGGAAGAGTTTAAAGAAAAATATTAACACTCTTCTTTTGTTCTTCGACCTTGACCGTTAACCTTAAGTGTTATATATACTGTATATATATATATGATTGAAATATATGTTATTTACGTACAATGCAACTAACAGTCGCCAGCTTATTGAAAATTTAGTATTTGTTTATGATGAAGGTTAACTTTTGACCTTGGCCTGTGTAGGATTATATTTGTGTTTGCTTTGATGTAACCCTAGAAAATCAAATAAGAGTGTAATATTTCATTAAAGATCACCAGTTAGTTTCAGAGGTATTAAAGGAATAGTTGACCTTGACATTTGACCTTCATCTTGACCTTCATGATATCTGAAAATTTAACATTTAAATTTTTTCTTAGAGCACAATTGTCTCAACGAATGTTGTGAAGTTTACATGGATAGTAAAGAAATTAGCATATTAACCTTATATTTGATGTTGACCTGTGACCTTGACCTATCAAATGGAATTATATTTATTCTAGTATGAACTTGGTCTAGGCATTCCAAATATGCATGATATGCCTAATGAGAATCTTACATTAAATAGGAAATACTAGTAAAAATCATATTTCGACCTTTAACCTTGACCATCAACCCTAGAATTTCTTATCAAGGATTTAGTTAGCTTAACAGCAATGTTTGTTATTAACTAGCGTTATGAATACTATGTAATTCGTATTAAAAACTTATTGATTACAAATAGTGATCATATACTGTGACCTTGACCTTTGACGTTTGACTTAAAATAAAATACATATATTTGGGTGTTCGTCGCATTGACTAACTGAATTTGCCTGTATATTTGGTGACAATACCTTAAACAGTCTAGGAGGAGTTTAAGGAAAATGACAAATACTCTTGTTTTGACCTTGACCTCTGACCTTAACTATTACAATATTTATGTGAAATTTTATATATATAATATTTAAGTAATAAGCCATAACACATAACAGTTTTCCAAAATTTGAGTAATCTTTTTTTAATAAATAATAAAAGTTGACCTTTGACCTTCACTTGTGACCTTGACCTTTATGTAAGAGTACATTTGTGTTTGCATTGACATTCCCCATGAAAATCAAATAAGCATGCCTAATTTCATTAAAACCCATCAATTAGTTTCATATATATTAATAGAATAGTTGACCTTGACCTTTGACCTATATCTTGACCTTTATGTCTCAATATTAATATTTTCCTTTTCAATTAAAGTGCAACTATCTCACCAAAATGTGTGAAGTTTGCATGAAAAGTAAAGAAAATAGCATATCGACCTTTTATTTGACCTTGACCTGTGACCTTGGCCTTTAACATGGAATTGAATAGTTTCTTGTATGACCTTGGCCTAGGTATTCCGAATATACATGGTAAGCCTAGTGAGAATCTAACAGTTAGTATAAGAAATACTAGTAAAAAACCTATTTTGACCTTTGACCTTGAACTTTGACCTTACCCTTTATAATATTTACCAAAACTTTAGGCAATACGAAATTAACGTTAACAGTAACTTGTAGTGAAAATGAAGACATTTGAATAAAAACTAAAAATAAATAGTATAAGTTGACCTTTCACCTTGACCTTTATGTAAGAGTTCATTTTTTTGTTCCTTGACATTGCCCAGGAAAATCAAATAAGCATGACTAACTTCATTAACCCTTAACCTCTCCGCGGCGCACAGGGGGTTTTCTACAGGGTAAGACTGTGCGCACCTATGATGATTTTGGGACCCATTGCCAATTTCGATAAAAAGTACATCATCGTGTAGGGAATGTTTGCGTGCATCGGCCCATATATATTTGACCCCCCAAAAAATGTCTGGGGGTGGTGGGGGAATGGTCCGTAGTTGAAAAATGTGGAGCGAATGGCACCGCGCGGCTAGATTGTCATCGAGCGGCGAGATTTCCCTGCCGAATTTTCACGCGCCCAGGGGATCGAAGGAGAGGGAGGAGGGGGTGGGTTACCGCGTATTATCACGTATATCTCCTTTTTTGAGCCCTTTTAGGCTATGTAGAGTATGTATACGTGTGTAGGCCACCCATATAACAATGAATATGCCTCATAGTGACCAAAAATTGCAATATATAAGGGAATTATAAGATAATTTTTAGGCGGGAATGAAGATGTGTTGGAGGTTTGGCGGCAATTTATGAGCTGAGAGTGCAGGGAGTGAGTGAGTGAGTCGTGGAGAGAGGGAAGGCAGGCAGGGAGATCTCTAGATAGATAGCCAGCTTTGTGATAATTGTGGAGGCGCCCGAGGCGTATGGATGTCTTGGTATTTTGAACCTTATGTCTACCAGGTGTCTGGTGTTCGTTGCCACCAAGAGGTCTACAATAACATGAGTCAGGAATGGAGAGAGAGAGAGAGAGAAACTAAGACATGCGTATGTCGTACGTATAAATGGACTTCAGAATTGCATTTTTATGCAAGCAGACATTGCATTTTAGACACATGTGAAGTACCACAGAAACATGTAGGCCATTGACTGTAAATAAAGTACTATATTATAGACCAGCAACGAGGGTGGTCAGTAAACACAGGCAGATTGCCTTTTGTGATAGAGGGCTAAATATAGACTGGTGCCTCCTTACACTTGCGAAAGGGTAGATTGCCACCAGAGAAGCTTATACTTATTTATTTCCAAGTAATATGCAATCTAAATGTATATTCGAGACCTACTGCAAGTATTTGTATGACAGTCATGACTATGTATAATCCAATATACGCGCGTAGGCGAGACATAAGAAAGCTGGTTGAGCAATTTTCGACACCCACACAGTTATTATTCATTTTTATTTACAATATTATACAATACAAATGTATTTGTGAAGAATATTTTATCCATTATTGTATTTATACCAATTTTGTTCCCAGACAGAGCTGCTGTAGCTGGAGCATCAAGGAGCGGCAAGGGTCACCGCTTGACCGTGTGAAAATGAGTGGAGTCACACTGAGAGGGGCAATTTTGCTGAGTGTTTGGGCAATTTTTGACAGAATAAAGTTATATAATTACTAATTCTTGACAGAGACAAACTTTTATAAACCTTGGCATGATATAATTGATAATCCCATCAATTTACAAACGTAAATTGGTGGGATAATTAATTTTTTGTTGTATATTGTCATTTCGATTGTAGACAAGAAGTTTTGAGTGATATTTGGTATGAGCTCCTGTGGCATGGTTGGTAAGGTCGCGGACTGAAAAACTCAAAGTGTGGTAGGGTAGTGGGATCGAATGGGGAAGGTTTTATACTGTCTAGAAAATTGTTGATAAATTTTTTTTTTTACAAGATCATGCCATTGTATTCAAACAATAAGAAATATTCATAGAATATATCATATTGTAAGAATACAATGCCATGACCTTGTTTTTTTTTTTTTTTTTTTATTATCTTAGTAGGTTTGACATGATTTATTGAAACATATGTATTTTTGTACAATTTATTTGAGGTAAGAAAATATATACACATTACTTAGGCTATAACAAACATATATATTGATATACTAAAAAAAGAAGGCATATTACATGTAAATCTTTGAAACTTATAAACTAAATAATGAAACATACAATTATATAATGTAAAAGCTATATCACAGGGACATCTTTGGAACTTATACATTATATAATATATATGTTACATTATGAGGTAGCGTGATCAATTAGGTCTGGTCAGGTAAGGTAGGGTGCGAGTCCAGGGCAGGGCAGGGCAGGGGGCGAGTCCAGGGCAGGGCAGGGCAGGGCAGGGGGCGAGTCCAGGGCAGGACACGGGGCGAGTCCAGGGCAGGGCAGGGCAGGGGGCGACACTCAATAATTCTTGAAGGTGTGGTAGTCCCTGAAGCAGTCACCCAGGCAGAGTGGAACTTTGCACTCGGCGCACATTGAGGTGACTCTTTTGGTGACATGGGGTTTCCTGACACTGGAGCTGCAGACGGTGCACTGCGCCTGCCTGCGACGAGTGCCAAGCATCTCGGTGTTGATAGGGTAGTGTCTTTCGACACCCAGCTGGATGCGGTCAGGAACGTGATCCCCACGCCATGCCGTACGTCTGTGAGTGGTGGTGCCATACTTCTCCAGGAGTTGGTATGATACGTTGTACACGAACTCCCGGAATTTCAGCTTCTGGTTTGGGGACATATCCTTCTTCACCAACCACAAGTTGTAGGCGTTGAGCATCGTGATATCAACTAGGTGGAGGAAGAGCTTGTGATACCCCTTCACAGTCTTCCTCAGACACTCAACGCCTGACAGCTGACAGTCAGACTTGTCCACCAGGCGCATGTTCTTAGTGTAGTCCACTACCATGTCGGGCTTTTAGATGGTCTTCCTGGTTCGGTAGTGGATTTTGCCAGAATCCATCTGGGCACCTGTGTGGATGGTGGAAAGCAGGTGGACGTCTCGCTTATCCTTCCACTTCAGGGCTATCACTTTCCCACACTTCTCGAGCTGCTTGAATTTCTGCCCCTTTCGTCGCCTTCTTCGCACATTCCTCTCGCGGTGTTCCTGGGCCAGGTCGTCTTCTGAAGGTGTGTCACTGGAGGAGGCATCTGTGAGAGGAATGACATTACCTGTGAACTTTGGCATAAACTTTCTTGTCTTTCTGACAGTCCCACATGACCCCGTTTGGTTGTCATGAAGAAACTGGCAGAGAGCAGGAGAAGTATACCAGTTGTCAGTGTAGATGATGTGGCCTTTGCCCAGGTAAGGTGCCAACATTTTCCTGACAATGGCACCTGACATGCCCATGGGGTCATTGGCAGCGGCTTTCGGTATGTCAATGTCAGTGCCTGTGTACACGATCATGTCAAGCACTATTCCAGTTTCGCAGTCACACAAAACGAAGAGCTTGATTCCGAACCTATGCCTTTTCAAGGGGATATACTTCTTGAAAACAAGACGTCCTTTGAAGAGCACGAGCGACTCATCAATCACCAAATTGAGGAAGGGGTAAAAGTATTTCCTATACCTCTCCAACAACATGGTGAACACATCCCGAACTTTCCATATCCTGTCAATCCTGTTAGGATTTTCGTTGTCTGCAAAGTGCATAAATCTTAGCAGCAACAAAAATCTGTCACGAGTCATGAACTTATTGAAAGTTGGGGTGGCGATGAGAGGGTCGTGCTTCCAATAGTGTTGCAACACATGCTTCTTGATCAGAGGCATGAGGAACAACAAGGCAAAGAACGTCATAAATTCTTCCACAGTCGTATCCACCCAGCCTCGTATTCTCGCTTTTGGAGAAAGGACACTCCAATCTGCCAAACACCCACCTGTAGTAGGCGTTTGTTTGGGCAACGATGTACGTCATTACCTCCATATCGAAAAAAGCGAGGAAGAAGTCGCTTTCGTTCGCTTGATCGTCACAGGGCCAGTCGTCAGTTGTTCCTGACATCCCAGGATTGAACTGGAGCACGTCAGGTACAAAATTGACCCCGTCAGACCAATTGAACGAAGGCAGCCCAGGGATCGGAATGTCGTCTGCGTCTCCTTCATCGTCTGAAATATCGCTTCCATGGTCGCGATACAGCACTGCATCATCATCACCCTCCTCTTCACTTGACAGACGATGCCCTTCCTCATTCTCGTCACCGACGTCGGACTCACTCCCACTGTCCACTCCCAAATCCCCCCACCCTTGGTCCCGTGCTAGGGCTTCGTCGTCGAAACCCGGGCTGCCAATGCCCTGCGAATCACCATCAAACAGCAGGGCGGCATACTTTGATGGTGTCAGAGTTTTCCGGGTCACTCCAGCACGTGTGGGAGTCTTATGGACAGGGACAGCAGGGGCGGCGGCAGGGGCGGCGGCAGGGGCAGCAGTGGTGCGTGGTCTTGATGGCAAGATGATGGTGGTGCCTGTCGCCCTTCTCTCTGTTCCTTGGGCAGGGGCGGCAGTGGCGGCAGTGGCGGCAGGGGCAGCAGGGGCAGCAGGGCCGGCAGGGACACCAGGGCCAGCAGGGCCAGCAGTCACTTTCCCTTTCCCCTTCCCCTTCCCCTTCCCTTTTCCTTGGGCAGGGGCAGGGGCAGCAGGGGCGGCAGGGGCAGCAGGGGCGGCAGGGGCGGCAGGGGCAGCCGGGCCAGGGGCGGCTGGTGGTGGTGATGGTGGTAGGGGCACTGTGGCTGGCGTACGGGTTCTCTTCCCTACGCCCGTGCCTTTAATTTTTCCTGCCCCCGCAGGTTCTGCAGCCCTAGGGCGGCCTCCTGCATCGCTGGTACCGGTGGCAGGGGTGGCAGTGGTGGTGGTAGTGGTTGTTGCAGTGGCCTGGGTCGTGGTGGCAGTGTCCCGAAAGACCAATGACCTCTGTACCTTTGTCGTGCTTGCACGTGTTTTTCGTGCTTTGGGTGCTGGTCTTTCGTCCTCAGAGCTGTAGGGCGTGTCGTACTGGTAGCTAGGGTCTTTAGCAGCCACCCTCTGCCTTCCACGGCGGCTAACACCACCAGAAGGAGGGCTGGTTGTGTCATCAGGGAGCGAGCGTGAGGGACGTGTGGGCTCCATGACTAGTGCTTGGTTACTGGCGCGGTGGTGCTTGCACGAGTGCGGGGCGAGCGTTTGGCGGGGTGGTGTCGAGAGTTGACATGTAGTACTATACCCACACCAATTTTCAGCTGCCTGGCTATAAACGCGCGGTTTTGGTACGCGTTCAAAAGCTCTGCTCTTAAGAGTCTCCCCGCAGTCCGCCGGGGGAACTCTTAAGAGTCTCCCCGCAGCTCCCGGGGTAAAGATCGGGGTCGGACTTAAGTCCGGTTCCAATTTGCAGCAAGTTAGGAGCATTATTAAGGCTTTTAAAGGGTTAAAATTGAGTGCAAATGGCCGGGAGCGCAGCGGGCCAGACAGCCGACTCCCAGGGCTTACCGCCGCCCATTAACTCATGTTCCCTGTGTTCTCGAGAGGCCGGCAGTGTAGCCAGTAGTGAGGATAGCTGGGAAAAATATGCCGCTATACGCTAAACTCCCATGTTACTGGTATCACTATATGAGAACCACGAGTGCTACGTAGCTCGTTGTGGTCTTATTTTTAAGCTTTTAGCGCCTAGTTTTTTGCTAAATATTTTTTTGTTCATGCAGATACTTGATTTATCATGCAGGAGGGCCTGAATATGCCCAAATAAGCCCAAAACCCCCCGCTAGACAAGGGTTAACCATCAGTTAGTTTCATATATATTTATAGAATAGTTGACCTTGACCTTTGACCTTCACCTTGACCTTCATGATATGTGTGATATGTGTATACTGTGTACCACCAGTCAGCTTGTCTGTCGTCGTCGTCGTCCGTCTGTCACCGGTACACAAATGGTTGAACAGTTTAGGAAGAATTTAAGGAAAATTATTAACACTCTTCTTTTGTTCTTTGACCGTGACCGTTAACCTTAAGGAGGGCGGGTGCCCAACCCCGAAAGGGGTTGAAATAGGGGAGCTATCCCCCCGCCAAAGGCGGCTTTCTAGGGCCTTTCCTAGCTGTTGCTGAGAGGATTGGGTTCTAGTCATGTGGTGATGGGCTGGTCTATCAGAGTGAGAACTGAGCGATCTCTGCCATACCCATAGCTTACTCTGACTGTGCCTTTTACTTGTATATTTTCTAGATCTCAAGTGATGGCGTCTTTTCCGTGGATTGACCTCCCAATCTACCAAGATTGGAAGCCAAAGCGTCACATTTTTCCTTTGCCCCTCAACTTTCTCTTCATAATTGCTGAGGGGCACAGGGCCTTGGGTGGGGCTTTGGCTTTCCGGGTGTTTCCTCTCCCTCCTCAGCTCCCCGCCATGGAGTGGCTTCGGTCACTCAGGTTTATTGTGGTCGGCAGGGAGGGTTGTGTGGGGGGCGCTCGGTTATGGCCTTGGCCTTGCTCGGGGCCTTGGGGCTGTTCGGCCAGGCAGCTTGGGGAACAGCAACAACAACAACCTTAAGTATTCTATATATATATATATATATATATATATATATATATATAATTATATATACTATATATATATTATATGATTGAAATATATGTTATTTAAGTAAAATGCAACTAACAGTCGTCAGCTTATTGAAAATTGAGTATTTGTTTATGATGGTTAAGTTTTGACCTTGGCCTGTGTATGATTATATTTGTGTTTGCTTTGATGTAACCCTAGAAAATCAAATAAGAGTGTAAAATGTCATTACAGATCATCAGTTAGTTTGAGAGGTATTAAAGGAATAGTTGACCTTGACATTTGACCTTCATCTTGACCTTCATGATATCTGAAAATTTAACATTTTAATTTTCCCTTAAAGCACAGCTCTCTCAACGAATGTTGTGAAGTTTACATGGATAGTAAAGAAATTAGCATATTAACCTTATATTTCACGTTGACCTTGTAACCTTGACTTATCAAATGGAATTATGTTTATTCTTGTATGAGTTTGGTCTAGGCATTCTGAATATGCATGATATGCCTAATGAGAATCTTACATTAAATAGGAAATACTAGTAAAAATCATATTTCGACCTTTAACCTTGACCTTTGGCCTTAGAATTTCTTATCAAGGATTTAGTTAGCTTAACAGCAATGTTCGTATTAATTAGCGTTATGAATACAATGTAATTCGTATAAAAAACTTATTGATTACAAATAGTGATCGTATACTGTGACCTTGACCTTTGACCTTTGACTTAAAATAAAATACATTTATTTAGATGTTCGTCGCATTGACCAACTGAATTTGCCTGTATAATTTGGTGACAATACCTTAAACAGTCTAGGAGGAGTTTAGGGAAAATGACAAATACTTTTGTTTTGACCTTGACTGACCTTTGACCTTAACTATTGCAATATTTAAGTGAAATTTGATATATATATGATATTTAAGTAATAATTAAGCCAGAGCACATACCAGTTTTCCAAAATGTGAGTAATCTTTTTTAATAAGTAATACAAGTTGACCTTTGACCTTCACCTGTGACCTTGACCTTTATGTAAGAGTACGTTTGTGTTTGCATTGACATTCCCCATGAAAATCAAATAAGCATGCCTAATATCATTAAAACCTATCAATTAGTTTCATATATATTTATAGAATAGTTGACCTTGACCTTTGGCCTTCATCTTGACCTTTATATGTCTCAACATTTAGTATTTTCCTTTTCAATTAAAGTGCAACTATCTCACCAAAAAATGTGAAGTTTGCATGAAAAGTAAAGAAAATAGCATATCGACCTTTTATTTGACCTTGACCTGTGACCTTGGCCTTTCATATGGAATTGAATAGTTTCTTGTATGACATTGGCCTAGGTATTCCGAATATACGTGGTAAGCTTAGTGAGAATCTAACAGACAGTATAAGAAATACTAGTAAAAAAACGATTTTTACTTTTGACCTTGAACTTTGACCTTACCCTTTATATTATTTATCAAAACTTTAGGCAATACGAAATCAAGGTTACCAGTAACTTGTAGTGAAAATGAAGTAATTTGAATAAAAACTAAAAATAAATAGTATAAGTTGACCTTTCACCTTGACCTGTGACCTTGACCTTTATGTAAGAGTACATTTGTTTCGTTCATTGACATTGCCCAGGAAAATCAAATAAGCATGACTAATTTCATTAAAACCCATCGGTTAGTTTCATATATAATTATAGAATAGTTGACCTTGACCTTTACCTTGACCTTCATGATATGTGTCTCAAAATGTATTATTTTCCTTTTCAATTAAAGTGCAACTATCTCACCAAAAAGTGTAGAGTGTGCATGAGAAGTAAAGAAAATAGCATATCGACCTTTTATTTGACCTTGACCTTTGACCTTCACCTTTACCTTCATGGTATGTCTCAACATTTATTATTTTCCTTTTCATTTAAAGTGCAACTATCTCACCAATTTTGTTTTAAGTTTGCATGAAAAGTAAATAAAATAGCATATTGACCTTTTATTTGACCTTGACCTTTCATATGTAATTGTATAGTTTCTTATATGACCTTGGCCTAGGTATTCCAAATATACATGGTAAGCCTAGCGAGAATCTAACAGTTAGTATAAGAAATACTAGTAAAACCTTATTTTGACCTTTGACTTTGACCTTTGACCTTACCCTTTAGAATATTTATCTAACATGTGTGTAATATGATATCAAAGTTAGCAGTTACTTCTATGGTGAAAATTCAGATATTTGAGTAAACAACTAAAAATATGTAGTAAAAGTTGACCTTTGACCTTGACCTGCGACCTTGCCCTTTATGTAAGAGTACATGTTTTATTTTATTGACAGTGCCCAATAAAATAAAATAAGCATGCCTAATTTCATTAAAACCCTTCAGTTAGTTTCATATATATTAATAGAATAGTTGACCTTGACCTTTGACCTTTATCTTGACCTTTATGATATGTGTGTCCAAATGTATTATTTTCCTTTTCATTTAAAGTGCAACAATCTCACCAAATGTGAAGTTTGCATGAAAAGTAAAGAAAATAGCATATAGACCTTTTATTTGACCTTGACCTGTGACCTTGACCTTATATATGAAATTGTATAGATTCTTGTATGACCTTGGCCTAGGTATTCCGAATATACATGGTAAGCGTAGTGAGAATCTAACAGTTAGTATAAGAAATACTAGCGAAAAACTTATTTTGACCTTTGACCTTGACCTTTTATCTTACCCTTTAAAATATTTACCTAACATTTGGTCAATACAATATTAAGGTTACCAGTAACTTGTATAGTGAAAATGAATACATTTGAGTAAAAACTAAAAAATATGAAATATTGACCTTATTTTTAACCTTGACCTTTGACCTTAACCTTTAAGTTAAATGGAAAATTACTTGTTTACTGACCTTTGCATTGACCAAATGGATATACCTGTGAAATTTGGTGAAAATCCATCAAACGGTCTAGGAGGAGTTTCCGGATAGACAGACGGACGACGACGACGGACGACGACGACGGCTGACGACGCCGGCCGACTACGACGACGGACGACGACAGACAAGCTGACTGGTGGTGCATAGTATACGGGCGGGATCTGTGTACGCGATACCACTCTGCTTCGCAGAGTTGATAAACAGGAATGAATGGAGAATGCTTGTGCATAGATGAGTGAACACATGGTCATTTGGGGGAAGGGGTCGGGCGCAAGTTGGACTAGATAATAGTCCATCAGTCGCCTGGCCCGGGGAGACGGTTTATATGAAGGGTGCGCCTGGAAGTGTGGTGGGCGGGCTTGTGGTTTCGCTCTGCTGTATGTCTGCCTGCCGAGATCGGAACCTCTCCGGGTGGTCGGAGGCTGGGGGAGTGCTGGAGGGACCTTGGTGACCCTGGTCTCTGGGTCTTCTCCAGGATGACCTAGAAGTGTGTGAATTTGTATTTTGTTTTTGTGTGTTCATTGTTTTCTGTTGCGTTGTTCCTCTTCTGGGTCTGTCTTGAATCGGCCACGCCCCCCCCCCCCCACAAAAAAAAGTTAGAAAAGGTGGGCATTGGGCCTGAGTATATACAGTAGATAGATAGATAGAATGAATGGCCTAAAAGACTTCATAGCAAATTTATAGAAGTCATGAAAGATATACAAGGTCTACAGAAGGTACAGTTGCCCACAGAAGTTCTATTCCTATCCATGATCGTATGCATGGAAATATAATGCGCATGATTAAATTACGAGTATAGTTTCTTATAAAGTGATTAAATCATATGATTAGTTAACCCGGGAGCTGCGGGGAGACTCTTAAGAGTTCCCCCGGCGCACTGCGGGGAGACTCTTAAGAGTCAGAGAAAGAAAAAATCAACTTTTGACATCGAAAAAAAAAAATTTTTTTTTTTTTTTTTTTTTTTTTTTTTTTTTTTTTTTTTTGGCCCCTGGGCCATGCAAAATCTCAGTCCTCTACCTCCCCTCCTTCCCCACTTTCCTCCTCTCCTTCAGTTATCACCTATTTTCCCTGTTATTCCCTTATTCTGAGGTATATTTTCGTGCTAACATTAGAAATCCGATTGGAGGGTGTGGTCATCACTGATAGCAAGCGAGTGCAAGAGAGAGAGAGAGAGTATCGATCGACTGTGTCTCAGTGGCCTTGGGGGAAATTGGCGGGAAAGCAGATTGCCTCACCCATACATTATACAACTCGCGGGCTATATCTCCGATTTTGACCATCCAAACGCTGTTTTCACTCGTTTTATTGTTGTTTCAGGTTAATACCTTTATAATCAACCCATAATAGGCGCATATGGATAAGTATTAATGCTATTAATGGCACAATGAATATTTTAGTGACGGAAACACCTCAAATACGTCAGCACAGGGGGACGTTTCCAATTACCCCCATGCGCACTTCAGAGGTTAACTAATGATTGAAATAACCACACAGAAGTGGGCCATGGACGGATCCTTGTGAAACTCCAGAAGTGACTGGAATCCACTCCGAAGAAGCACCATTGATTAGCACTCGTTGTTGTCTACCTGTTAGCCAACTTTCTATCCAATTTGTGACCTCTGTATTGATACCTAATATACTCTGTTTCATTTCATTTGACGATAAATTGAATCCCATAGCAGCTAAGTTTTCGATACTTAATGGAAAAATATGAAACTACTATGTATCTGCATCATATTAGGGCGAAGTATATATATAAGCACCATATATCACTACAAAATATGAAACTACTATGTATCTGCATCATATTAGGGCGAAGTTTTTTTTTTTTTTTTTTTTCTATATTCCAACTACTCCCTCTCGGGCATAGGCTGATAGCCTTTACACTCTACCGCTGAACACGGTGAGGCCCGTGAGGTCTTGTTCCAGTCTAGGGAGTGAGACATGCGAAGCACCCAATCACGGCTCGAACCCAACTCCATCTCTGAAGCTGCTTCGCCCCTGCGCCTCACAGTCTCACTCCCCAGGCTCGGACCCTCACTCTCAGAACGCCACCTATTGAGCAATTAACTCACTAGGCATTGCCCCCTGTAGCATATTTTGAATATGGGAATATTCATACAGTGCTATTTAATCAGGGAACAATGAGGGTATTTTGTTTTGGCATTTCGGTGTGCTGTGGTAATGCACTGAAACTAGGTACAGCACAAATTCCATCCCAATAATATCTTCCCATTGACATATTGGGATTCGAACCCGGGTCCATTGTATTACCAGTCCAGTGGCAAGACCACTCTGCCACACCTCAAAGTATATATATAAGCACCATATATCACTAAAAAATATGAAACTACTATGTATCTGCATCATATTAGGGCGAAGTATATATATATAAGCACCATATATCACTACAAAATCAATAACTGAGAGATCTTGATGGGAACTTTGCAATTTACCGTCAGCTGAAAAGAAACAGAGTATAGTGCATTCACTGTTGACACTAGCCTACAATGAACCACTTTGTCAAAAACTTTTTGAAAATATAAGTTTTCGATTGCCTAAAAAACAAGTGATTCTGTAACTCCCTGGACTCCTGCTTAAGGGGAGATGGGTCGCTTTTCTGGTCCCCCTTCTTCCTCATATTTAGCCCCATAAGTTTTCAGATTTTATGACGTTTGGCCCATTAGTTTGGCGATGTTAAGACCTTTAGCCACCTTTCTTTGTCAATGTTAAAACCTTTCGTGTCATTTAGGTGGCGAGTTTTTCCTGGCAAGCGATAGCGAGCCTGTAATTTAGGAGCAACCGGCCTTCGGCAAGGACATTTTTCTACCGAAAAATGTATACATATCTTGACAGGGGATCATGGGGTTGTTCTTTTAAATTTGCTGGAGGTCTAGGGAGGAAACTAGGAAAATAATAAATACATGAATAAATCGACCAAAAAGTGAACCATCCCCCCTTAAACCTTACACTACCATTACGTAATTTTCATATCTTCTGGTTACCATTAGACGATTTTCTTTAGTTTGTAATCTACCTCTACGACTCAAATGGCTAAATACAATCTCAATTAACCCTCATAATGACATAGGTCCTTCTTAAACTGCATAAAATGGTATAATTTTTAGCCAGTATCAAAGGTAAAAAGGCGTCATGGTGCCGAAGGAGTTAACACTAGCTGGTCTGACGTATTGGGGGTTATTTGTACTCCATAGTATCCCTTGTGTTACCTAAAGTGTCTACCTGGATTGGACCGCAGTGTCTACATGCACTAACAATGTCTCTTTATTATTTGTAGCTTGTTCCTCCCCCTCTTTCTTTCTCCTCTTCTCTCGCTCTCTGGCTCTCTAGCTCTGGCTCTCTCTCTCGCTCTCGCTCTCTCTCTCTCTCTCTCTCTCTCTCTCTCTCTCTCTCTCTCTCTCTCGTTCTCTCTCTCTCTCTCTCTCTCTCTATATATATATATATATATATATATATTATATATATATATATATATATATATATATATATATATATATATATATCCCACCCATTTTCACTCTCTCTTATACACACACACACACTCTCTCTCTCTCTCTCTCTCTCTCTCTCTCCTTCCTTTGCATAAAATATTAAGCTTAATATTCTGAAAGCCTTTGGAAGAGTCCCTTTTGAAGTCTTCTCCTAAGAAAGAGTGTGTCATGTAAACACATTTAATCTTCAGCTGACGTTACCTATTTTTTTTCTGGGCTCCCTTCTCCCTCATGTTTGCTCCATTATGTTTTGGAATTTTAAGACGTTTCCCCATTCGTTTGGCGATTTTATGAACCTTCGCCCCCTTAGCTTGACTTGGCGATTTTAAGACCTATCGTGCCATTAAGGTGTCAAGAGAGAGACAGAGAGAGAGAGAGAGAGAGAAAGTGAGAAAGTGAGTAAGAGAGAGAGAGAGAGTTACAAGGAATACAAGGAATAGTTAGTATCTCGGAGACCTTGTGGTCCATTCCGAGGAGATACTCGGAGTGGAAGAAGAGAGACTGTTTAGTGCACTACACTCTTTACAGAGTGTGTAAAATGCTATCTACTCTCTTCTTGAACTGCTCTTCTGAAGAACTACTTACAACTTCGGAGGGAAGTTTGTTCCAGGTAGAACAGATCTTATATGTGAAAAAGTTTCCACAACCTTTTCAATTCTAATTTCCAGCCATGGTTGCGTGTTGTATTAATATTGACGCTAAACATTTTGCTATAATCCACATTATCAAAGTTTTAAAAACTTAATGAGCTGACCTCGTAGTCTGCGTGTCTCCAACGAGAAGAGATCAAGAGATCTCAACCGGTCCTCGTAGCTCATTCTTCTAAGCGATGGAATAAGCTTTGTAGCCCTAGCTTGTACTCTTTCTTGTCGCTCTATATCTTTCATGAGTGCTGGAGACCAGAATTGAATAGCATACTCCAGAAGAGGCTGTATGAGAGCGTTGTAAAGTGTAAGGACTAATTTCTGAACTTTCTTTTCTACTTCAATGCACTGCTTGGAAAACTTTACGTCACTGCTAATCAGAACACCCAAATCCTTTTCCAAGTCAGTCACTTCCAGAGGCATTCCCAATATTGAATAGCCTGAATTGGTGTTTGTTTGGCCGATATGCATCTCCTTGAACTTTTCCAAGCTTAGAGGCATCTGCCATGCCTCTGACCATTCACCCAGTCTATTGAGGTCCATCCTGAGCTGTTCAACCCCTTTGGGGGCTGTTAGCCAACTTTCTATCCAATTTGTGACCTCAGTATTGATACCTAGTTCACTCACTTTTGACATTAGCCTGCAATGAGGCAATTTGTCAAAAGCTTTTTGAAAATGTAAATAAAGGATGTCTATGGCTCTACTTTTATCAATCTCACTCAGCATTTCATGGACAAATTCCAGCAAATTGGTAAGACATGATCGGTGTCGCCTGAATCCATGTTGGGAATCTGTAATTAAATAATTAAAGTCAAGCTAATTAGCCGATAATTCTTGGGACACTCGTGATCCCTTTTCTTAAAGATTGGGGTCACATTGGCCAGTTTCCTGTCTTCAGGAACCTCTCCAATTTCTAGTGATTTATTGAAGATGTCTGCCAAGAAAGGTGCGATTTCATTATTTCATCTCGCACTTCTCTTACAACTCTGGGAAGAAAGCTATTTGGAGCGGATGACTTGAACCTATTTAACTTATCTATTCTTTTTGCTACCTCGTCTGGGGTACATCTAATTCTGCTAAGAACTTCACCCTCATGCACTAGTCCTGGACTTGGCATGTTACTGGTATTTTCCCTTGTGTATCTATCTATCTATCTATTGCCCGATGCCGTGATCCCCGAAGGGGTGGCCACGAACGAACTGCCCCCATGCACCTCTGTCCCCAGTCAGTCGACGCCCCTCCTCCCAACCAGCACCACCTTTATTCATATACTTCCTCACTCCATCCTTCCACCTCTCCTTCGGTGCACCTCTCCCTCTCTGTCCTTCCACCTCGCTCTCGTACACCCTCTTAGTCATTCTCTCGCTTTCCATACGTTCCATATGGCCGAACTATCTCAAGTTGTTCCTTTTCACACTTTTCAGCACATCTACCTCTACACCACACCTTCTTACTTCCTCATTCGTCTGTCTATCCCTCCATGTAACTCCGCACGCACTTCTCAAGTAACTAATTTCCACTGCTCTCACTCTTGCTCTGAGTCTCTTTCCGAACATCAATGCTTCGCTTCCATAAGTTAGTGTCGGGATTACCACAATGTCATGCAAGGACTTCTTCACTTCCATACTGACCACCCTATTTCTTGTTACTGCTTTCAGCATTCCTACAACCCTCTTCCCCTGTTGCACCCTCTCCCGCACTTCTTCATCCACAGTCCCATATTTACTCAACACACTGCCCAGATACTTAAAAGAGTTGACGATCTCCATACCCTGACCGTTCAACTTCACCTCACACTTTGTGATTTCTCCCCTTTCGAAGACCATAACCTTGCTCTTCCCCGCATTTACCTTCAAATTCCGTTTTTCGCACACTGTTCCAAACTCATTTACCAGACCCTGCAACTCCCATTCATTATCGCTCATCAGAACTGTATCATCTGCAAACAGCAGTATAGGCAGCTTCCACTCATTTCCCTCCCTTTTCAGCGATACACCAACATCCACTGCTCTTCCTAGTATTTCTTTCATGACTCCATCCATATATATAGTAAACAACCACAGGGACATCACACACCCCTGTTTCAACCCAACATTCAGGTCAAAGAACTCGCTCTGCTCATTCTCCACACGTACTGCCGCCTTTGCACCCTCATACATGTTCTTCACTGCTTTCAGCAACTTGCCATCTACTCCGTATATTCTAAGAACTTTCCACATAACTTCTCTATCCACTCTGTCATAGGCCTTCTCCAAGTCCATAAAGGCAACATACACCTTTTGTTGCTTCTCCAGATATATCTCCATAACACAATTTAGGGTAAAAATCTGATCTACACATCCTCTTCCCTTCCTAAAACCTCCCTGCTCGTCGCCTATCCATTTCTCCGTTCTCACTCTCACTCTCTCAATCACTACCTTAGTGTACACCTTCCCTACTATGCTTAGAAGACATATTCCTCGGTGGTTACCACACACTCCTCTTTCCCATTTGCCCTTATATTGGGGTACTAATACGCCAGTCTTCCAGTCATCGGGTGTACTCCCCTTCTCCCATGCTAGTTTGCACATTTTCCATACCCATTCGATCACTATCTCACCACCATACCTCAGCATTTCCCCACACACTCCATCTGTTCCTGGTGCTTTCCCCAACTTCACTCTTTTCATGGCTTCCCACACTTATGACCTCCTGATCCCCACCTCCTCCTCCACTACTTCTCTTCTTCTCCCTCCCATACCATATCCAACTATGTTTGCTGGCTCTTCATTTTTACATTTAGCAACTCGTTGAAGTACTTCCTCCATCTTTTGACTCTCTCTTGCTTCTCGACTAGCATTCTCCCATTCTTATCTTTCACACCCTTACTGTTTCCCTTGCTACCTTCCCTAACTTTCTTGACTTCTTTCCATAACAGTTTCTTACACTCCCTCCATTTTACACTCAGATTCCTTCCAAATTCCTCATCTACTCTTCTCTTACTTTCCTTCACTACTCTCTTCACCACTCTCTTTCTCTCCACGTACCTCGCTCGTTTCTGCCTCTCCAAATCTTCATTCCCTCTACTATCCAACCACTCTCTGTACGCTTTCTTCTTGTCTTTCATAGTTATTTTTACCTCCTCTCTCCACCATGCTGTACCTTTCACTCCCCTCCCTCTTCTCCTCACTCCACACACCTCCTCACATGCTGCACAGATCTCTTCCTTAAACACCTTACTCATCTCCTCCACTTCCTCCATATCTTCCAGGTCGAACCCACCTAATCGTCTTTCTACTGCTCTCCTGTACTCTTCCCTGTTTTCCTCCTCCTGTACTCTTCCCTGTTTTCCTCTTCCTGTAGCCTCTCCACCTTCCTCTCGCCTCCCTTCAGCTCTCTTCACCCACTTCTTGTGTATCCTAATTTTAGCTACTACTACATAATGATCCGACAGACCCCCTCCAATACCCCTATACACCCTAGCATCCATCACAGATTTCTTCATTCGTTCATCCACACATGCATTTGTATTTTGAGGTTAAATAGTCCTTTAGGGATCTAAATATCTTTGGTCTTGACTTCTTTTGACCTTTTTGTTTGCAACCTTTTTCTTTCTAATTGCTGAAGCTATGTCACTTGTGAACCATTTTGGTTGGGTTGAGCCTGATTTGGTAAGTTTAGTAGGAACGAATGCAGCTTGTCGATCCATAAACTGCTATTTGAATTAGCACCAAATCGCATTAACATTCTCACCCTCAAGTCTGATCTGGGATAAGCTTCCCCGAAGGCCTTCAAAATTTGCACGACGGAAATCTGGTTTTGCACTCTGAGGGTTGGTGGGTCTGCTGCTAAAGGTACGAAGAGAAAACCTAACTAGATTGTGGTCACTACCTCCAAGTGATTCCCCAACAGATAAGCTGGTCACAGAGAGAGAGAGAGAGAGAGAGAGTGAGTGAGATTGAGTGTTAGTGGGGGTTATCAAAGTAAGGCAGCTCATACAGATTAATACACCAAGCGTGTACAGCTACAGGTATAATATAGGCTCCCTCAATGTGTCCAGTCATATGGGAACACATATATAGCTTTTCCCAAGCACCAACATGTACACATACACATACACCAATTCACACACCCACATACATATCATACATACACACACCTATACACACAAAACTAGGCACACACACCCATACACTTTCCCACACACACATACACAAACACACCTGCAACCCCCCCCCCCCCCTCATACACACACAAACATATGCTGTATACCCAAACGCACACAAACTCTCACACACACACACACACACACACACACACATTTCCTAAACTATGAGGGATAAGGGGGTCCAGAAATAAAACTTAATTTTGGCTAACATCAGACGATTTTATTCAGGTTCGGAAGGCCATCTAGGAATCAAATGGGGTCAAATCCATCTTATTTAACCCTTTATCAGATCCCCAGAGGTCCTTCCTAATCTGAATTATATCGTCTAATGTTAGCAAGAATACAAGAAACTAGACGGTTTATTTAGACGGGCTTATTTATTTTCTCATTTATCTGTTTATATGTTTTTTTTTTAGTTTCCTCCCTAGACCTCCATCAAGTTTAAAATTAAACCCCTTAAACCCCCTTTCAAGATAAATCTGTACATTTTTCGGTAGAAAAATATCCCGGCCGAAATAAATGACAGGCTCGGTATCGCTCGCCAGGAAAAAAAATGACACCTAACTGGCACGACAGGTCTAAACATTGACATAAATGGAACGAAAGTTTTTAAAAACGCGTAACTAATGGGCTGAACGTCATAAGATCTCAAAACTAATGGAGTTAAACATGAGGGAGATGGGGGACCAGAAAAACTACCCATCTCCCCTTAACCCGGGAACTGCGGGAAGACTCTTAAGAGTTCCCCCGGCGGACTGCGGGTAGACTCTTAAGAGTCAGAGATTTTTTTTTATTTTTTTTTAAACATCGAATTTTTTATTTTTTTTATTTTTATTTTTTTTTTGCCCTTGGGCCATGCAAAATATCAGTCCTCTACCTCCCCTCCTTCCCCACTTTCCTCCCCTCCTTCAGTTATCACCTATTTTCCCTGTTATTCCCTTATTCTGAGGTATATTTTCGTGCTAACATTAGCGAGTTGCAAGCAGGGCATTGTCATCACTGTTAGCAAGCGAGTGCAAGAGAGAGAGAGAGAGTATCGATCGACAGTGTCTCTCCAGCCTTGGGGGAAATTGGCAGGAAAGGAGGTTGCCTCACCCATACATTATGCAACTCCCGCCCTGTATCGCCGATTTTGACCATCCAAACGCTGTTTTCACTTGTTTTATTGTTGTAACAGGTTAATACCTTTATAATCAACCTATAATAGGCGCATATGGATAAGTATTAATGCTATTTATGGTAAAATGAATATTTTAGTGATGGAAACAGCTCAAATACATGCGCACAGGCAGAGGTGTCTAATTACCCCCATGCGCACTTCAGAGGTTAATGAAGTATGTGTTTATTCTATAGTCCATTCATTATAAGAAGGCCAGACATCGTGACCTCTGTTACTCAAAAAAGGGCTAGAGCAAATGGGAGGTAAATTTGTCCACCAATGCCCTGGCTGACTCTTCCTAAATGGTAGATATATTAGCTTGATTATTCCAGGCGTTTTATGCACACCTATTCTTCGGTTGACTCTTCCTAAACGATAGATATATTAGCTTGATTATTCCAGTCGTTTTATGCACACCTATTCCCTGGCTGACTCTTCCCAAAAAGGTATATATTAGCTCGAATATTCCTTGTGTGTCTTGCACACCTATTCCCTGGTTGACTTTTCCTAAATGGTAGATATATTAGCTTGATTATTCCTGGCGTTTTATGCACACCTATTCCCTGGCTGACTCCACCAAAAAAGGTATATATATTATCTCGATTATTCTAGGCGTTTTTTGAACACCCGAACACCTATTCCCTGGTTGACTTTTCCTAAATGGTAGATATATTAGCTCAATTATTCCAGGCATTTTATGCACATCTATTTCCTGGTTGACTCTTCCTAAATTATAGCTATATTTGCTCGACTATTCTAAGCGTTTTTTGAACACCTGAACACCTATTCCCTGGTTGACTCTTCCTAAATAGTAGATATATTAGCTTGATCATTCCAGGCGTTTTATGCACACCTATTCCCTGGTTGGTTGACTCTTCCTAAATGGTAGATATATTAGCTTGATAATCCCAGTCGTGTTTTGCACACCTATTCCCTGGTTGACTCTTCCTAAACGGTAGATATATTAGCTTGATTATTCGACAGATTGAAGTCTGGATAGTCACGCAGCTATCAAATTCGGCAGTTCTAACCCACCAAATGGATAGTTTGTGTGTACATTTCGACATTTGCAAATAGAATTTACACCAAATTCGACAATGCTACATTTGAAATGTTATTACTTAATTGTACATTACAGGCATAATACCACTTTATTATTCAAAAGTAGGTTATACATTATTTTATTATTATAAAAGTTAATGAAGCACTAAATTTCGGAGCCGATTATATACAAGATTAGGAAATGGTGAATTGGTGATCCTAATCCTGGATAATGCTAGAGTACACAGCAACCTGAACTATGTTGCGCGCTGCCCTATCAGGAAGCTCCCTCCTTACAATCCTTTTCTTAACCCTATACACAATGGTTTCTCAAATGTAAAATGCGAAGTAAAACAAATATTAAGTCTAATTCATCAACTTGTGGATAATGAGAGGGCAGCCAGTACGGAAGGTTATAGCATGAAGGCTTGGAGGGAACATCACTTCCAGCAGGTAACAGAGATGCGTGTACAATCTGTCACCCAGGAGGATGTAGTACTGTAGCCTTCTATTGGGCGATCCATGGGTTACCTCCATAAATGTGTGGATCAGCAGGACATTTGGGATGACTGAAACTGTAGGCTAAACAATAAAGAACACCATGATAACCTTGGTGTATATACCTTATATGTATACTTATATGCCTTTGTGTATAAGTATGTTAACACATTATAAATATATTATAGAAATACAAAGTAAAGTTAAATAACATGTCAGCTTGTACGTCTGGTTATTGGTTCTTATATACTGTAGACGATGGTGATGAACGTGAACTATTGTCGAAAATATATGAAAAACGTAATTTCAAAATATTCAAACTGTTAATTTAGATGCTTGATTGTCATTTGTTAGCCTGCATTAACGGGTTTAAAAAGTAATATGTCGATGTAGGATATTGATAAGTCTATCTGGATGCAACAAGTCGAAATTTACACGAAATGTAATTTCTTTATGCAAAATGTCGATCTATTGCTATATGTCTATATTGGACCAATGCATTGCCTTTTAGAGATTGTATCAGTCGATTTAAAATGGTATCTTGTCGAACACATATGCAATATGTCAAATTGTCAAACTTAATGCTGGAAAACTCTGAAAACACGTCAATTCCAGCTGCAAAATGGTATACAATCTGTCACCCAGGAGGATAATCTATAGGCTTTCCATGGGGTACCTCCATAAATGGTATACAATCTGTCACCCAGGAGGATAATCTATAGGCTTTCCATGGGGTACCTCCATAAATGGTATACAATCTGTCACCCAGGAGGATAATCTATAGGCTTTCCATGGGGTACCTCCATAAATGGTATACAATCTGTCACCCAGGAGGATAATCTATAGGCTTTCCATGGGGTACCTCCATAAATGGTATACAATCTGTCACCCAGGAGGATAATCTATAGGCTTTCCATGGGGTACCTCCATAAATGTGTGGGTTGGGAGGACATTTGGGATGACTGAAACTGTAGGCTAAACAATAAAGAACACCTTGATAACCTTTGTTTATATACCTTTTATGTATAGTGATATGCCTTTTTGCATAAGTATGTTAACACATTATACATATAATATAGAAATAACAAGTAAAGTTAAATAACATGTCAGCTTGTACAATCTGTTTATTGGTTCTTATATACTGTATACGATGGTGATGAGCGTGATCCATTGTCGAAAATATATGATAAACGTAATTTCAAAATATTCAAAATGTTAATTTAGATGCTTGGTTGTCATTTGTTGGTTTGCATTAACGATTTTAAAAAATAACATGTCGATGTAGGATATTGATAAGTCTATCTGGATGCAACAAGTCGAAATTAACATGAAATGTCATTTGTTTATGCAAATTGTCGATCTATTGCTATATGTCTATATTGGACCAATGCATTGCCTTTTAGAGATTGTATCAGTCGATTTAAAATGGTATTTTGTCGAACACATTTGCAATATGTTAAATTATCAAACTCAATGCTGGAAAACTCTGAAAAAACGTCAATTCGAGCTGCAAAATGGTATAATGTCTGTCAGATGTTGAATAAGGTGGGGAAGTGTAGGAACATGTCTGTACAGTATATCTCCCTCGAAACGAATAAATCATGTGTAAATATTACTGATACCAATTATTAATCAAAATATTCTTAGTGCCGAGACATGACTTATTAGACCGACTATACGGTCGCTATTAAGTCATGTTTGTATATCTCACTCAATATGAGGAAATGAAGCTTAGACACTGCTGATACCAATTATTGATCAAAATATACTTAGTGCCGAGACATGACTTATTAGGCTGACTGTACACTTGCCCACCTAGGTTCTGTTCTCCTCTATGATCTTATACATGGACAAATAGTGTGCATGATTGAATTACAAGTGTAGTTTCTTATGCAGTCGTTAAGGGGAGATGGGCCGTTTTTCTGATCCCACTTCTTCCTCATGTTAAGCCTAACTAGTTTTCAGATTTGATGACGTTTGGCCCATTAGTTTGGCGATTTTAAGACCTTGTGCCCCATTTGTTTGTCAATATTAAGACTTTCCGTGTTATTTAAGTATCGTTTTTTACTGGCGAGCGATAGCGAGCTTGTAATTTAAGAGAAATAGGCCTTTGGCCGGTACATTTTTCTATAAAAAAAAATTACAAATTTTTCTTGAAGGAGAGTCTTGGGCGGGTGTTTGTTTAAACTTTCTGAAGGTCTATGGAGCAACCAATAAACTTGCTGAAGGTCTATGGAGGAACCAATAAACTTGCTGAAGGTCTATGGAGGAACCAATAAACTAATAAGATACATAAATGAACAAAAGAAAACGACCCATCTCCCCTTAACTCATCTGATTATTTAACAAATAATTATAACAAAATATAATAAAATACAGGCACAGACACGCAATTCCTTCATAATAATTTTACTTTCATACATAAGATCACGACGAGGAACGTGATTTATGTGGGCAACTGTACATGCAGTTATTTCACTGTTCTACATTGCTATACTTGGGACGTTTCATGACATTTATATGTCGATTTTTTTCCTGGCGAGCGATAGCCAGCCTGTAATTTTGAACGAAATGGTCTTGGGCCGAGACATTTTTCTACCGAACAAATTAAAAGTGTATCCCGAAGGAGAATCTTGAGTAAAATGTATTAAGCTTGATGGAGGTCAAGGAAGGAAACGAAAACAATAATAAATATATGAATAAATAAAGTAATAAATAAACCCTACCCTCTTACTGTACTGTGTATTTATATGGAAGGTAACATATATACATACATACATACATCCATCCATCCACACATACACACAAACATACTGTACATACATACTGTACATACATACAGACCTACAAACAAACATACATCCATCCATACATACATACACATATACATACACACAAACATACTGTACATACATACATACATACATCCATCCATACATACAAACATATATACATACATACAAACAAACATACTGTACATACATAGAGTACATACATACATCCATCCATACATACATACAAATATACATACACACAAACATACTGTACATACATACATACTTACATCCATCCATACAAATATACATACACACAAACATACTGTACATACATACATACATACATCCATCCATACATACAAACATATATACATACATACAAACAAACATACTGTACATACATAGAGTACATACATACTGTACATACCTACATACATTCATACATACAAACATACTGTACATACAAACATACATACATACAGCTATTTCACTTTTCTACTTTGCTATCTATGGGTTAAGCCGGTATCACACGACAGCTTTTATAGTCGATGATCAAAAACATTTTGGTAATATTTCTGGAATATTTTGCACCGGTATTGGAAACTAGACTGATGATAGATGATCTTAGGTCACCGAAATTATTTAAATGTTGACCTCATAAGCTGCCAGACCAGTGCTGATGATAAATGTTGAGGGAAAAAGTGCTCGTGTGATACCGACTTTAGGTATTGCATTGTCTTCCCCCTCCCTTTCTTTCGCTCTCTCTCTCTCTACCATTTGTGTTCAATTATTCCAGCTCTGTGTTATCTGTTCTGGGTTTCAATGGTTATAGATCTATCCCTTAACCTCCCCTACCTTTCAGTGTTATTTAGTTCTTCCTCTATAACCTCTCTCTCTCTCTCTCTCTCTCTCGCTCTCGCTCTCGCTCTCTCTCTCTCTCTCTCTCTCGCTCTCCCTCTCTCTCTCTCTTTCTCTCTCTCTCTGTCTCGCTCTCTCTCTCTCTCTCTCTCTCTCTCTCTCTCTCTTCTACCATATCAATAAGAATGATTAGTCTTCCCATCTATTTGCATGACATTGTTATTATTTATTATATCATTAAGTAGCTGAGTTGGCTGATTCTATTGTTAAGAACGTTTTTTTCTGGACTCTCTTTTTCCTCATGTTTTGCCCTATAGGTTTTGAGAATCTATGATTAGTTTGGAAGTTTTGAAATCTTTCCCGCATTACTTTGTCAATATTCAAACCTTTCGTGCCATTTAAGTGTCGATTTTTACATGACAAACAATACGAAGACTGCAACTTAGGAGGAGCTAGACATATTTTTCTACCGAAAAATTTACAAATTTATCTCGAAGGAAGGTCTTGGGGTCTTTCTTTTAAAGCTTAATGGATGTCTAGGAGTAAACTGAAAATATATAATAGCTAAACAAATAAAATAAATATAATAAAAAACAAAAACAAATAGATAAACTCCCCTTTAACCTCTGAAGTGCACATGGGGGGTATGAGACACCACACTCCTGTGCTGACGTATTTGAGCTGTTCCCATCACTAAAATATTGATTTTACCATAAATAGCATTAATATATGCGCCTATGCGCCTATAATAGGTTGATTATAAAGGTATTAACCTGTTACAACAATAAAACAAGTGGAAACAGCGTTTGGATGGTCAAAATCGGCGATACAGGCCGGGATTTACACAATGTATGGCTGAGGCAACCTCCCAGCCCACCACTTTCCTCCACCTCTGGAGAGAGACTGTCGATCGATACTCTCTCTCTCTCTCTTGCACTCGCTTGCTAACAGTGATGACAACGCCCTGCTACCAACTCGCTAATGTTAGCACGAAAATAGACCACAGGAAAAGGGAATAACAGGGAAAATAGGTGATAACTGAAGGAGGGGAGGAAACTGGGGAAGGAGGGGAGGTGGAGGAGTGATATTTGGCATGGCCCAGGGGCAAAAAAAAAAAAAAAAAAAAAAAAAAAAAAAAAAAAAAAATGTCGGTCTTCCGCAGTCCGCCGGGGGAACTCTAAAGAGTCTTCCCGCAGTTCCCGAGTTTAAGGAGGGTCACCTGCTTGTTTTCTCTCTTTTTCTCTCTTTCTCTGGCTTGTATCGATTCGGCCCCATTCAGCCTACTGTCTTAAGACGTTTATCCCCATCCAGGTGTCGATTTTTTCCTAGCGAGCGGTAGCGAGCCAGTATATTTAAAAAAAAAAAAAATTTGACAACAGGCTAAATTTGTAAATTTTTCGATAGAAATATTTTTCCGGCGAAGCCGGATTTCGCTATCGCTATCGCTAGCCAAGAAGAAATCGACACCTATAATAATAATAATAATAATAATAATAATAATAATAATAATAATAATATTTATTCAGTTAGCATTTTACAGTGCTGGTACCACATAATATGTTACAAATATGACATGTACCAGCCTTGCATAATTCCAACTAAGGATTGCCCAATAAGGCCGTTAGGCGTATTTCCATTGGGGTCCTTGTGGGATTAGGTTAGCTGGGGAAAAAGGGGAGGATAAACAAAAGTAGATACTTTAGAGAAAGTATTTCTAGGGGGTTATTTTAAGATACCTTACATCCTATAGTAATTATCAGTAATCCGTAATCAGTAATTATTTCAGTTTGTTTTTCCTATCTCTTATGTCGTATTAGTAGTAGACATAAGCTTGGTGCTCCCTTCTCGCAGCTGTCTGATTCAGGTGCTCCTTCAGGCTACGTCTGAAGGAATACAGTGTTCTCTTTTCACGGACTGACTGGGGCAGGTCGTTCCAGTCTGTGATGGCAATGAAGAAGAATGTTAGCTTACCCTGTCCTTGGATTCTCGGGACCGTAAAATTAAACATCCTATTTCTTGTATTATGTCCACTCCTCTCATTTGCTTTAACAAAATTACTCTTTAGATACTCTGGAGCTCTGTCATAGAATATCTTGAAGGCATTAGTGAGCCTGATTTGTTTGGCCCTGTCAGAGACATTGAGCATACCAAGTTACTGAAGTTGTTCCTGGCCAACATGCGATCTGTGTCCTAGGTTCAGCATAAACCTAACCATTTTATTTTGAGTGACCTGAAGTTTGTACTGTGCTGATTTAGATGATGCAGAGTACCAGGATGACACAGAATAGTCAAAATTACATTGAACAAGCGCTTGGCATAGGGTCTTTTTGGTCTCCGCTGGCAAGCATCCCACCTGTCTATACAGGTATTTTATACATGCTCTACATTTACTCAGGATAGATTCCAAAATTGTTTCACCTGACAGAGTCGAGTCCAGTTTTAGTCCGAGATATTTCACTTGTGACACTGTTGTTATAGGAATATAATTACAGTTGACCGAGAAGCCCACAATGTCTTTCAGTTTGCGTTTTGTTCCACATAAGATGGCTTCCGTCTTGCCCAGGTGAAGAGATAGTCTATTGTCCACTAGCCAATCACTACACGATTCTACTTCTTTGGAAAGTGTAGCGGCAATACTTATTGGGTCTTTTCCTGAAACCAGAAGCACGCTGTCATCAGCATACAGTAATAATTTACACGAGACGCTCAGTTTCATGTCGTTCACATAACAGAGAAAGAGTAAGGGACCAAGGATGCTTCCCTGCGGGACCCCACAATTAATTGGCATAGGATCAGATATATTATCATCAATTTTGACTCTTTGTATTCTACCACTAAGATAAGATTTAAACCAGTTCACTGACCCAATGCCCATTGCTTGTAGTTTATTACAGAGGATTTCATGGTCTACTGTATCAAACGCTTTTTGTAGATCAAGAAGAACCATACCGGTGTAGTTACCTTTAGACATTTCTTTACGAATGTGATCTGTTAAGTGGATGAGACAGGAGTCTGTCGAGTACATGCATCTGAAACCTGATTGAAACTTATAGAATAGATAATTTTCTTTGAGGTAGTGTTCAATTTGGGTGTATACAGCTCTTTCAAGGATTTTTGATACAATTCATAATATGCTAACTGGTCTGTAGTTGCCACCATCTAGTTTATTTCCCTTCTTGAATAGAGGGGTTACAATAGCTTCCTTCAGTTCAGCAGGTACAGTGTTGGTGTTAATTGACAGGTTGATGATGTGGGTTAGAGGACCTGCTATACCAATGGCTCCATCTCGTAGAAATTTGGCAGGAATTTTGTCTGGTCCTGTGCTTGTATGTACATTTAGGTTAGAGAGCTCGTCAAATGTGTATTTTGGTGTAACATTTTGCAATCCAAAAGTGTTCGTGTGTATGCCTTTATCCCTGTAGTAATTTCGAAAGGTGGCCGTTGTTGTCGTGTATTTATTGAGAGGTTGCGGTAGGTTCTGTGCAAGTGTGTTTGCTATGGAGGTGAAGAAGGAGTTGAAGTAGGTTGACATTTGTCGTTTATTGTGGCAAACCTGATCATTAATGTTGAGAGCAATATTAGTGTTAGACGAATCCCTTGCCTTGTTGCTGTACCCTGTTTTTTTTAAGTGCCTCCATAGTTTTTTGGGGGTTATTCTGATATTCCTCTGCCTTACTGTGGAAATAATTAGATTTCGCTGATTTGATTTTCCTACTTACTGTAGTTTATTCCTAGCCCTGTTGGACTCATGTTTCAGACTTTGATCCTGTCTATGTTTCATTAGCCTTTTTAACAGATTGTCTCTGTGTTCCAGATGGTGTAGTATGTCATTGTTGATCCATGGGTCTGACCTTGCTTTAATTCGTATGTCTTTCAGAGGAGCTATTTCGTCTAGGATGTTTGTGATGATGGTTCTGAAGCCAACCCATGCGTCATTAACGTTTGTATTTCCAAACACTGGAGACCAATCTATATTCCATAAAATGTCCAGAAATGTTTCTTTGTTGTAGTTTCGGAGTGACCTTGTTTTAATGACCTTGTAATTCTCCAGGGTAATTTTTTGGAGTTTTACGTGTGCAATATGTGACGAAGTGATCACTTATCCCAGTCTGTATAACCCCTGATTGTGATATTTTGTCCTCTCTGTTACAATTTATATGGTCTAATATTGTAGCAGTGTTCTCAGAGATACGTGTGGGGGTTGTGATGAGTTGTTTGTGATTGTGCATTGTCAGTATGTGCCTATATTCTCGTACAAGCCTATTATTTCGTTGTTTGTAACACAGGTTAAAATCCCCTAGTTTAATAGATTCATTCCGGGGGTCTAGTAATGACAAAGTTCGTTCAAATTTGGTCAAGAATTGTGTGTCGTCTGGTGGCCTATAGCACACTCCAATTGTGATGGGTTTTGTCCTAGGCAGGTGTAAGTCGATCCACAGAGCTTCGTGGTTTTCTACATGGAGGTCGGTCCTAGTTGTGTGTGTGAGGTTGTTTTTTACATACAGACATACCCCTTGTCTATTGCGATCATTACGAACCATATTGAAACCTTGAATGTTTATTTCACCATCGTTTATACTCGAGTCCAGCCAGGTTTCAGTAATTGCAATTATTGAAGCTTTGGCTTTATTAGCTAACAAGTTTAATTCTGACAATTTATGGTTCATTGATCTGGCGTTAATGTGGATAAGGTGGAGCCCTTTGTTGGTGAACACTCTGTATTCATCTTTGAATGTTTCCTGGCTGGATTCTGAGTTGTTAATACTTGGTTCATTTACAATAGCATTCGGTAATAAATGCAAGGCGCACTTATTGCATAAGAATTCACGTTCTTCACTGTTGGTCTTCTTAGAGATGCACTTCATGTGAGCTACAGTTTTACACTTAACACAGGTTAGGATCCTTTGTTTTCGTGTTATGAGTGATTCACATATTTCACAGATGTTTATAGGACCTTTTATAGTTAATTCCCTACATTTATCGCATTCCACTTCGTTTCTGCTAGTAACGAAAGTACATCGATCGTGTACTGTTTCATTACCACTACTACATTGTGAAGTTGTACTCCTTTTGTTGAATCCAATATCGCACACTATACATAGTTTCCTCTTACTGTTTATCGTACGTCTGGCGGTGTGGTGATCAGCTGAGCGGCTGGGGTTTGAGCGCGAGAGAAGGGGACAGGATGTGGCTATGTCAAATGCCCGAGCATCGCAAAGTACATAGAAAATACTTATAAGGAGCCAGCTAACCTGTATATAGTTGGAAGCACAAAGAAGGAAGAAATGAAAATTCTCAAATCAAATTAAGGAACAACGCAAGGAGATCCAGTGGCAATGGCAATGTACGCACTGGCACTATCTATTCTGCAGCAGAAAATAAAACATGAGGTAACCCGAGTGAAACAAGTGGCATATGCAGATGACCTCACAGGTGCAGGAAAAATAGGGGATCTCAAAGAATGGTGGCAGAGAGTACAATCAGTGGGCGAAGTCATTGGGTACCATCCGAATGCTAGTAAATCTGTACTAATAGTGAAAGAAAACAAGTATGAAGAAGCGGTGCGGACTTTTAATGGGACAGGAGTGAAGATTGCATTTGGGAGCAGTAATAGGCACAGAAGAATGCAAGAGAGACTATGTGCGAAAAAAGGTAGCGGAGTGGGCATAGGAAGTGAAAACCCTGGCAGACATTGCGAAATCTGAACCACATGCTGCATATACTGCCTTCATATATGGTGTTAAGCACAGATGGACCTTTCTTATGAGAACAGTGCCTGACATTAGACAGATGCTCCAACCGCTGGAAGAAGCAATCAGAGGAGCATTCATACCGGCTTTAACAGAGATGGAAGGCGTCACGCAAGAGCTAAGAGATCTATTAGCTCTTCCGCCAAGGTTCAGAGGTATGGGGATCATAAACCCAGTGGAGGCGGCACCTCATTAGTACCAAAATTCCCTTAAACTTACTACGTCTCTGACAGAAAAAATACGGGATTCATCTGTATCCGGCATGATGAAGTACGAGACACCACTGCACAAATGCTGGACGAGGTGTGCCATGATGTCCGAATCGAACCGGAACTTCTGCCTATGGACGGACAGCGCTTGGCCCACAATACTGCAAATACTTCAAATGAAGCAAGAGTGGACGTAAGTGCTCGAGATGTTTGGACGAGGGGACAACAGGCTTTTTTCGACATCAGAATTTTCAACCCAAGAGCACAAACATATCGTGAGCGAGGACAGAAGGCGGCATACTTGAGAAACGAAAGTGAGAAAAAACGCGCTTATGAAGAAAGAATTTTGAACAGGGATCAAGGAAGCTTTACTCCTCTGGTCTTCTCATTGTCGGGAGGTATGGGACCTTCTGCAAGTGTCTTCTATGACTGATTAGCTGAACAAATATCGGAGAAAAAGCGCCAGCATAGAAGCCAAGTCATAACTTGGATGAGATGCCAGCTCTCTTTCTCTCTTCTCAGGTCTGCACTCCTATGTCTCAGGGGTACAAGGTCCTCCCCGCTACAGAGGACAAGAGTGAGAGACTTGGACTTTGAAATGGTCGTGGCGGAGGGACGAATTGGGGAACAACTAGATTGATTGTGGGGTGGTACTGGTACAATAAGATAAACTACAATGTAACTAGAATAAGATAGATTGTACACCACTTTGTAACTGTCACCTTAATAATAAAAATAAAAAAAAAATCTACCCCTTGGCCCGCTCCCACCTTTACCTGTCGTTGTTGTTTGATGTTGTTGTCCTTGTTCTTGGTCGTTGTTGCTACTTTATTGTTGATGCTGTTGCGACTGATACCTTCTTTTTTAGCTGTTCTGGTTACATGTTGAGCTACCTGGGTCGCCGATAATGCTGTGTTGTAGGTTTGGTTGATCAGCTGATGGGCAGCGGCGTCGTGTTGTAGGTGGAGGGGCACCAAGGCACGGGCTAGGAGGTGGTTGGTTACTGTTGTTGTCGTTCTTGTTCGTTGCTGTTACAGCATTGTCGATGTGTTTGCTAGAGCTTCCTGCTTTTTTGGGTGTTCTGGTTGCATGTTGAGATACTTGGGTCGCCGATATATGTTATAGTGATGATACAGTTGGTGGCAGTGTATTGTTGGCAGGGTGTTGGTAATATGGTGGCAACGTGTGACCGGCGGCATCAGTTGTGTGTGTGAGGGGAGCTGCAGGTGCTCGCTTGTTGATTTGAACTTTGATGCTAGGGACTGTTGAAATGTCGGTGTCTGCCTTACTTGTTTGGTGGTGAGTTAAACGTCTTAAAACAGTAGGCTGAATGGGGCAAAATGGATACAAGCCAGGGTATGCCTAAGAGAGAAAATGAGAGAAAAAAAGCAGGTCACCCCCCTTAAATGGGTAGATTATTCAGGACACTTGACATTCCATTTACATACCCTTAGTTGTTTTAGGGTGGAGTATTTAGGTTTCCAGTAGCTTCCTTCTCCAGGTTAACACCAGCTTATCATCATCATTTGTAATTCTAACCTAAATATTACAGTAAACTCGGTACACACACACATACACACACTCACACACACCCACACACACACACACATATATATATATATATATAGACCCACACATATCCGCACGCACACACATATATAAAAAAAACACACACACACATCACACATGTGATGTGAGAAATCGATGTGAGAAATCGACTCAGCACAGGACAACCAGGAAGGAGGACCGAAGACAGCGAGGACGGCAATCTACAAAGGAATTAAATACTAATCCGTCAAGAACCGCGAATTTGGATAAAGCTCCACCAACACGACCCAAATTCAAAACCGTCAGGGATAACGACCGAGGACCGAGGACAGCCATGAATGTAAATGTAGATCCGACCAGAACCAAAAATTCGATGAAAGAACGATCTGCGAGTTCTAAAACCGCAACTTTAAAGGTTTTCTATGCAAACGCTCGTAGCATACGCAATAAATTTTCAGATTTAGAGGAACTAGTGTTTACAGAAAATTATGATGTGATTGGCATAACAGAATCTTGGCTCAATACACAAGATAGAGACTTTTTAGCAGAGTATTCACTTCCCGGTTATGTAATGTTTGAGAACAGCCGAATAAATAAAAATGGAGGTGGCGTTTATTTTATATCAAAGAAAGTCTTAACCCGACCCTCGTGTCAAAACCTCAAATTGTGAACGTCGACACATCTTTTGTGCTAATAAAGAATAATAAAGGTACAAAAATAATACTTGCGTTAATATACAGACCTCCAGCTCAATCAGTGCAAACTGACCGAGAAATTTACGAACAAATTGCAGATGTAAGTAACTCACAAGATACCGTAATTTTTGGCGACTTTAATTTACCTGTGACCAAGTGGGGCGATACTCTTACTTCACACTCCGGACATGACTTGTATACGAACTTGCAAGAGAGTTCGCTTTATCAATTTGTTCGAATGCCGACCCGTGGTAATAACGTTCTTGACATTGTACTTGCAACAAAAGAAGAATTGATAGAGAATTTGAATGTTGGTGATGAATTCAGTAACAGCGACCATCGTACGATAACTTTCACTTTAAAGTTTACTAGTAACGAACCAAATAGTAGCATCGAAAAAGTCCCTAATTTCAAGAAAGCAAACTTCCATAAACTTAGAGCTATGTTTAAAGAAACTGACTGGAGCTTTTTAATTAACAATAACGACATAAATACATCTTGGAAGTTATTCGACACCACTTACCTAAAAGCAGTGCAAGACGGCATACCATCGAAAATACGGCGTCCAGGCCATAATAATAAGCCCAAATGGTGGAATAAAGATATTTCAAACTGCCTGCTTGCTAAAAAATTTGCTAATGATAGATTAAAATCCTCACAAAATGACGAAGAACGGGTGTGAAATTTGTAGAGCTACGACGCAAAGCCAAAAAGTTAATTAAGCAAAGTAAAAAGACCTTAGAGTTACATATTGCGAATCAAAGTAAAACAAACCCGAAAGAATTCTATAGTTATATCAGAAAGAAAAAAGTAGTTACTTCAACTGTTGGACCGTTAGTCGATGAAAAAGGAGAATACACCAAAGACGAAGTACAAATGAGTAATGCCCTCAATACCTTCTTTGCATCAGTTTTTACAACAGAAGACCTCAGTGATATCCCTACACCATCGCCGATTCAGATTGATAATTCAGATGTTCTAAGCAATATCACCGTTACAGAGAGAGAAGTATTGAATTGTTTAGATAAACTCAAGGTAAATAAAACGCCAGGACCTGATACAATCTCGCCTAGAGTTCTAAAGGAAGCAAAGAATGAGCTCTCCAAACCACTGACATTACTATTCAATAAATCCTTGCAGTCTGGAACTATGCCTGATCAGTGGAAGCTAGCCAACGTAACACCGATATTCAAAAAAGGCAGCAAATCCCTACCCAGTAACTATCGTCCAATTAGCTTAACCTCAGTTGTATGTAAAATGCTAGAAACGGTCATACGAGACAGACTCGTAAATCACTTAGAGGCAAATAACATACTTAAAGATACTCAACACGGCTTTCGTAAAAAACGTTCCTGTTTAACAAACCTCTTAGACTTCTTCCACGATATCCTCAACCTCTACGATGAGAGTAAAGCTGTAGATATTATATACCTTGATTTTCAAAAGGCCTTTGACAAAGTTCCCCACAAACGTTTACTGCTAAAACTAAAAGCGCATGGAATACAAGACGGTGTGTTGAAATGGATAGAAAATTGGCTCAGCAACAGAAA
This sequence comes from Paralithodes platypus, assembly GCA_032716605.1. Classification (NCBI taxonomy): domain Eukaryota; kingdom Metazoa; phylum Arthropoda; class Malacostraca; order Decapoda; family Lithodidae; genus Paralithodes; species Paralithodes platypus. The sequence continues at coordinate 16,271,583 of CM064531.1, forward strand.
GCAAAGGGTAGTCATAAACGGTAAGGCATCTAAATGGACCAATGTAAGTAGCGGGGTACCCCAGGGATCGGTACTAGGACCAATTCTCTTTCTAATTTACATCAATGACATAGATGAGGGTCTCACCTGCACAATCTCAAAATTTGCTGACGATACAAAAATTGCAAATAGCGTACTCTCAAAAGAACAAGTTGACGATATGCAACACAATCTAGATAAATTGTCATGTTGGGCCCAAATTTGGCAAATGAGTTTCAATGCGGATAAATGTAAAGTACTACATGTCGGATACCTAAATGAGAAAGCAAACTATTCGATGAATGGCACTCAGCTTAAGAATGTAAACAGAGAAACTGATCTGGGAGTAACAATATCGAGTAACCTAAAACCGAGTCAACAATGTTCAGAAGTTGTTAAGAAGGCAAACAAAATAATTGGCTTTATAGGCAGGTCATTTGAGCATAAATCCAAAGAAGTTATCCTAACCCTTTACAATTCCTTAGTCCGCCCTCTTCTGGAATACTGCGTTCAATCCTGGTGCCCTTATTACCAAAAAGATATAAACAAGCTAGAACGAGTTCAACGTAGAGTTACCAAAATGATACCTAGCCTAAAGAACAAACCATACGAAGAGCGTCTTAGAGAATTAAATCTATTTCCTTTAACCCAGCGCAGATTAAGAGGCGACTTAATTCAAGTGTTCAAAATCATCAAAGGCATCGACAATATGAACTGTAGTAAGTACTTCACTATCGACCAATCTAATTACACGCGGGGAAACGGTTGCAAAATTATTGGTAAATCTTTTAACTCGCACGAATCTAAGAATTTCTTCTTCAATCGAGTTGTCAACTTGTGGAATGGGCTTCCCCGAGACGTTATAGACTGCAGCACCGTTGATTCATTTAAATTCCGCCTAGACAAATATCTCGCATCAAACCCGCGACTGACTGCGTTTGTAAATGAATAAATTTATCCTCCCCTCAGTTACTAACCCATATGTCCCCTACTAACTTCCTAGTCCTGCCACGTTAGTGGCAGGGCAGTAGTTCCCTTTCCAATGTTCCCTTACCCACTCTAAACCACTGTTTGGACACTTGATCCTCAGTGTTTTGGAGGACAAGCAACCTAGAAGGGTCACTAGACCTGTTGTTGCTTGATTTCTTTTGTACTCCTTTGTACACATATATACACACACACATACTCATATATATATATATATATATAGGCCTATATATATATATATATATATATATATAGGCCTATATATATATATATATATATATCCATCCACACACGCACACAATATTAATGCAGCAGGAAATGAAGAGGGAGTTTTCAGGAACAGAAGACACTGGAAATATATGAATAGAACGGGGTCATCTGAATCTAAAGGAGGAATCAGGAAAGAGAGAAAGAGAGAGAGAGAGAGACAGAGAGAGATGAAAATCCTACGTCGGTTTAAAACATGCAGGGAAACCAAGCTTAATATAACACCCCTAAGAACCCTCTGCGAGATCAATTTGTGCATTTTTCGGTCGATTTTTGCATCGACCAGACGCGGGTTCCTCTTAAAATCGACGCCAAAATGACACTAAAGGTCTTAAAATCGCCAAACTAATATTCCGAAAGTCATAACATTTCACAAATAATATGGTTAAACATGAGGGAAAAGGGGTCCAGAAAAAACAAAACTACCAGAAACCCTTGTTTGTGGTGTTCAAAAGAAGGCTACTATTTTAGATAAAACCTAAATCTGATTTTTGGATTTTTGGATATGTTTTTATGTTGCCTTGGTCGGCAACCTATCTAAGGGAGACAATCTTATAACAATCTTGTTGGATGGGACTCGTCAGCATTGCTTGGCAACCTGTCTAGGGGAGTACACCTTATACACATCCGTACAGCTTACCTAAGGGTGAAGCAGGTTAGTGGGTGGAATAGCCGCTAACCACTATAGAAAAATAGTGCTAAAAAGACACATAGAAGTCCTCAGAGTCGGTCGGACTCTAAGTTCAGTGGTTAATCCTGTTAGTCCTTCAGCAAACTGGTACGGGTTGTTCTTCTCACAGGGGATAGGTCCGCTTTGGGGCATTTTGTGTATGGCCACCCTCAGAAAGGGGAGTAAGGTGTCCGGCAATAAATAGATAGATAGGTTCATGACGCGTTTTGACATTAATCCTGAAAATTAGACGATTTTATACAGCTTAACACCTGACTGGCGGTACCCGTCATATGACGGGCTAGAGATAAATGGACAATGAAGCGGTACCCGTCATATGACGGGTAGCATTCTGAGCACATTAGGGGCTCTGAGAGAGAGTATGTGCATTAGGAGGATGATAGGCGGGCTCTGACCGTTCGGCACGACCACGGTGCCTCTACTGAGACTGCCGCTGCAACATCCCACACACTCGGCCTCGCGAGACCAGGAACAAAATTGGGAAATTACCTCATTTTAGGGTTTTTCACCTTCGGTTGCTCGATCGCTACAGGATAACCCGTGGTCGTACAAGGATGATTCAGGTGTCATTGGAAAGCTCTATTATCACCCTTTCACGGATACATAATTGTATTATGCTCTGGCTCTTCTTTATGCATGAAAAAGAGCATGGAATGAATCTCGTTTAGGGTAAATATGCCCGCTTGGCAGGTAGTAGATGTTACAAACATGCCCGCTCTTAGGGAGTTAAGAAGGATCCATGGGAATTATAAGGGTAAAGACTATCTCCTTGGGGCGAATGTTCTCTATATTTCAAAACTGATGGGGCTAAACATGAAGGAGAAGTGAGTTCAGAAAAGCAACTACCCGCCCCTTAACCCATCCAATCCCAGCGACGGATATAGCCGCCAGTAATGTACTTTCCTTGTAGCTGCCTGTACAACCCTGTACCAGTTACCACGACCTTTTGATCACTGCTCCCGTGTTGGCAACACTTTTCACAGCATATATAAAACCCGCTGAAGGGTGGCAGGGCCAGTCTTGCCTCACTCTTGAGGTGGAAAGGTGGTCTCTCCTGCCATTTTGGCCAAAGTGCTTGGGACTGCTGGGGACTTTTATTACTGTATCCTACGGTACTCAACGGGTTAAGGACAAACACTACTTTTGAAGTACGGTATTACTGCACAAGTTAAGGGGGAAGGTAGTCGCTTTTTCTGGACCTCCTTCTCCTTCATGATTAGCATTATTAGTTTTGAAATTTTAAGATGTTCGTTCTATTAATTTGTCGATTTTAATACCTTTCACCCCATTTCGTTATCAATTTCAAGACCTTTCGTGTCATTTAGGTGTCGATTTTTCCTGGCGAGCGATAGCGAGCCTGTAATTTTAAGAGGAATCCTTCTGCAATCACTCTATCTTCACCGCAATGTTGTATCTCTCATGCTATTCTATCGATACTACAATAATCAGTCTTCCTCAGAGCTCTCAGTGTATACCACCCCCTCTACATAGAGTATGTAGCACACATCTTGCACGTCAGGAGATGTGTGGTGGAGTGGTCTTGCCACTGGACTGGTTATCCAATGGACCCGGGTTCGAATCCCAATATGTGAATGGGAAGATATTATTGGGATGAAATTTGTTTTGTACCTAGTATCAGTGCATTATTACAAAGTCCACCGAAACGCCAAATAATACCCTCATTGTTCCCTGATTACATAACACTATATGAATATTCCCATATTCAAAATATGCTACAGAGGAGTTAATTGCTCAATAGGTAGCGTTCTGAGAGTGAGGGTCCGAGTCTAGAGGATGAGACAGTGAGGCACAGAGGCGAAGTAGCTTCAGAGATGGAGCTGCTTCGAGCAGTCACTCTGTGCTTCACATATCTCACTCCCTAGGCTTCACCGTGTTGAGCGGTAGATGTACAGTACAGGCTCTCAGCCTATGCCCGAGAGGGAATAGTTGGAATATAGAAGAAAACAAAAAAACACAATCCCACCCCTACTGTGTGCAACTCTCTAACCCAAGAGTGAAAAGTTATTCCCAATCTTTTTTCTATTCAACAGCTGGGCTCTGGAACTCTCTCCCTGAATCCATCTTTCCCTCATCCTATTATTTAAATTACTTTATACTCTGTGTCCAAGCATTTTGGCTTGAATATTTCTTGATTTTGAACCCTGTCACTCTTCCACATCTGGGGGAGGCACTCGTCACAGGCAGTTATGCCTTTTGTCTCCCTCATTTACAAAGCACACAAAAATAAAGCAAAACAATAGGTAAGTAGGACAGTAACAGAAGTTGACAGAAACGGCTAAGGTTGGGTAGAGGATGACAAACCTCACTTTGGATAGGACCAACCCTCACCATCCAGCTACCGTAGAACAAATATATAAAATGTTGAATTATTATGTTCCTTCCAACAACCAACTATACTCCTAAAATCGATTAATGAAATTTACAAACACATGTGGCAGTCCGTGGATTCGAATCCAGGATGCTCACACCGAAAATCAACACCTTATGCATCGCACCACGTAGACAGTTAAAGAATGGTGGACACTGCCTACGATTTATTATGCAACTTCGAATCCTGCATATCAATCTAAGCATGTACACACATCCCAACTGCAACTCACGTAGGCTATGCATATGTGAATGGAAAGAGCAATTAATGGGGCCTTAACCACTAGGGAAGTCCTCTCGATAAATTACCCCTGAACCAATATCAATTATTATGTTCCTTCCAACAACCAACTATACTCCTAAAATCGATTAATGCATCTGAAATGTAATCATCAATTAAGTATTCCATGTGAGGTAATTCGCATCACGAGGGGGGAATGACTGGAACCACTAACACTGCTATTGGGAATTTCCAAATGAACGCCGCTGAAAGGATTCCAATGAATCCGGTGTAAAATATGTGCTGATCGGCAAATGCAATACGGCGCGCATATCTCCATCCCTACCTGATATTGAGGATGGTGAAATAGAATAGGTGGTGTGTGTGTGATGATTGTGTGTGTGTGTGTGTGTGTCTCTGTGCGTGTGTGTGTCAGTGTGTGTGTGTGTAATGCCTATGTGTGTGTGTGTAAGTGATGCCTGTGTGTTTCTGTGTGAAAGGGAGAGAGAGAGAGAGAGAGGGGGGGGGGGGGGGAGGAAGTGCAATTGATGATACTCCAATATGTTTATCTGAAAGAGTTTGAGCGATAATTTATGATCAATGTATTTGAATGTCATAGTTTATTTATATATATATATTATTATTATTACGGAACCCCCGAGGGGGTGTCGTAGTTTGATTTTGATTTTTTTTTTTGTCTATGTGGATGAGAGAGACAAAAGACAAAACTGCTTGTGACGAGTGTCTCTACCAGAGTTGAAAGAGTGACAGAGTCAACATCAAGGAATGTTCGAGTCAAAATGTCTGGACACGCGGAGTTTAAAACAATTTAAGTCATATGATGAGGAAAGATGGATTCAGGGAAGTAGTTCCAGAGCTCAGCTGTTGAATAGAAGAAATATTGGGAGTATCGTTTCACTCTTTAGTTAGAGAGTTGCATAGAGTAGGGGTGGGATTGTGTTGCAAGACGGGTACTACGTACCCTACGTAGAGGAGGTGGTATACACTGAGAGAGCTCTGAGGAACACTGCTTATTCTAGTAGTGATAGCATAGCGAGAGAGATGCAATATTGCGGTGAAGAGAGAGAGATTGCAGAGCGTTGGTGATCATGGTAGGAGTGATGATGGTGGTGGTGATTGTGGTAGTTGTTATGATGGTGGTGATGATCTTTAGTAGTAACAAAAATAGTTTAAGATAGCAGGTGAAAATATCGTTCGTATAATAGTGAAGTAGCTACCCATGGATATGGAAATATATGTTACTATCGGAAAGGTAATTCATAGGGGTTTGAAGAACTCAACTATCTCTCTCTCTCTCTCTCTCTCTCTCTCTCTCTCTCTCTCTCTCACACACACGTGTCGACTAAATTAATATTGCAGCAGGTAATGGTCCATGAAACCTTCCCTTAAATCACCAACATTACACGGCAATTTGTTAGCCATGATTTCGCCTTTGTCCTTCCATTTTATTCTTCTTTGTTTTCCTTAATTATATATATAGTCTGCATTTATGTATTGTCTTGTCTTGATAGCCTAGCTAGTGCTTAGTGTGCGGAATTTCGGTGTGAGTATCTTAGGTTCGAGTCCTTGGAGTACCACATGTATTCATTATTTTCATTGATTTCACTAGTTAGGTTTATTTGTAAATTGATAGGTGGGTTGGTGAAAACAAATAGGAATACACATATATATATATATATATATATATATATATATATATATATATACATACGGACAACGACAGTTACTGAAGGTGATGAGTATTTCCTTCAGTACCTTCGCCTGTATTGTTGATTTTAGTATATATCACTATTTAGCTTAAGGAGAGATGGGTCGCTTTTCTGGTCCCCTTTTCCCCTCGTGTTAAGCCCCATTTGTTTTGAGATTATAAGACGTTCGGCCCATTAGTTTGGCGATTTTAACACCTTTCGCCCCATTTCGTTGTCAATTTTAAGACCTTTCGTGCCATTCAGGTGTAGATTTTTTCCTAGCGAGCGATAGCGAGTCTGAAATTTTAAGAGGAACCGGCCTTCTGCCGGGAAATTTTTCTACCGAAAGATGTAAAAATTTATCTTAAAGGGGGAACTAAAGGGTATTTCTATAAGCGTGATGAAGGTTTAGCGAGGAAACTAAGAAATAAAGGAATACATGAATTAATGGACTCAGAAACGGCCCATTTCCCCTTTAACTAAGCTTTTGAATATTATTTATGACATATTTTGACAATATTTTCTGATTATCATGAGTCGATTTTCTACATCCTAAGAAGTGCGCAATTGTATCTTGAAAGATCTGTCAAATTCCAAACGGGTATTATCCTTTACGGGGGTGACCTGATTTTGTTCTCTCCTTTTCTTTCGTTCGCTGGCTTGTTTCCATTCGGCCCCATTCAGCCTACTGTTTTAAGATGTTTATCCCCATTGCGGTGTCGAATTCTTCCTGGCGAGCGATAGCGAGCCAGCATTGTATGAAGAAATCCGGCTTTGCCGGAGACACATATTTAGCCTGCTGTCAATTTTGTTTTAATACTATGCTGGCTCGCTACCATTCGCCAGGACAAAATCGACACCAGGATGAGGATGAACGTCCTAAAACAGTAGGCTGAATGGGGCCGAATGGATACAAGCCAGAGAGAGAGGGAGAGAGAGAATAAACGAGGTGGGCCCCCTTAAAATCGCACCTGATGAACAATAGTAATTGTTAGTTCCCTAACATACATGATCTGGAGTTCCCCCTTCCATAACACTTGTGTTACCTCCGCCAACATACATGATCTGGAGTTCCCCCTTCCATAACACTTGTGTTACCTCCGCCAACATACATGATCTGGAGTTCCCCCTTCCATAACACTGGTGTTACCTCCGCCAACATACATGATCTGGAGTTCCCCCTTCCATAACACTGGTGTTACCTCCGCCAACATACATGATCTGGAGTTCCCCCTTCCATAACACTTGTGTTACCTCCGCCAACATACATGATCTGGAGTTCCCCCTTCCATAACACTGGTGTTACCTCCGCCAACATACATGATCTGGAGTTCCCCCTTCCATAACACTTGTGTTACCTCCGCCAACATACATGATCTGGAGTTTCCCCTTCCATAACACTTGTGTTACCTCCGCCAACATACATGATCTGGAGTTCCCCCTTCCATAACACTTGTGTTACCTCCGCCAACATACATGATCTGGAGTTCCCCCTTCCATAACACTTGTGATACCTCCGCCAACATACATGATCTGGAGTTCCCCCTTCCATAACACTTGTGTTACCTCCGCCAACATACATGATCTGGAGTTCCCCCTTCCATAACACTTGTGTTACCTCCGCCAACATACATGATCTGGAGTTCCCCCTTCCATAACACTTGTGTTACCTCCGCCAACATACATGATCCGGAGTTCCCCCTTCCATAACACTTGTGTTACCTCCGCCAACATACATGATCTGGAGTTCCCCCTTCCATAACACTTGTGTTACCTCCGCCAACATACATGATCCGGAGTTCCCCCTTCCATAACACTTGTGTTACCTCCGCCAACATACATGATCTGGAGTTCCCCCTTCCATAACACTGGTGTTACCTCCGCCAACATACATGATCTGGAGTTCCCCCTTCCATAACACTTGTGTTACCTCCGCCAACATACATGATCTGGAGTTCCCCCTTCCATAACACTGGTGTTACCTCCGCCAACATACATGATCTGGAGTTCCCCCTTCCATAACACTTGTGTTACCTCCGCCAACATACATGATCTGGAGTTCCCCCTTCCATAACACTGGTGTTACCTCCGCCAACATACATGATCTGGAGTTCCCCCTTCCATAACACTTGTGTTACCTCTGCCAACATACATGATCTGGAGTTCCCCCTTCCATAACACTGGTGTTACCTCCGCCAACATACATGATCTGGAGTTCCCCCTTCCATAACACTTGTGTTACCTCCGCCAACATACATGATCTGGAGTTCCCCCTTCCATAACACTTGTGTTACCTCCGCCAACATACATGATCTGGAGTTCCCCCTTCCATAACACTTGTGTTACCTCCGCCAACATACATGATCTGGAGTTCCCCCTTCCATAACACTTGTGTTACCTCCGCCAACATACATGATCTGGAGTTCCCCCTTCCATAACACTTGTGTTACCTCCGCCAACAAACTTCACTAAGGTTAGGTTTTTGTCTCCGTTTGTTTCTCTAATTATCGGTCTGTCTGTCCATAAAGGCGATATCTCAGAAAATGGTGCTGGATTTGTCTGGACTTCCTGCTCCTTCATGTTTAGCTCTATTAGGTTTGAGATTGTATAACATTCTCCCTTTTTTCGCCCCATTTAGGTGTCAATGTTTTCTTGGCGGAATCGGCCTTAGGCCAAACATGTTTTCTACCTAAAAAATAAAATAAATTTATAAATTTAACTAGGGGGGGTCTTGGGAATGTTTGTCTAAGCTTGATGGAGGTTAAGGGAGCAAACAAAAAAAAAAAATCTCCTTAGTTACAGCATAAACATCTAAATGAGTTTCTGTTATTTCATATTTCCCAGCATTTATATTATACAATCGTGCATTTACAACAGTAATTAAATACATGGATTTTCTCCAACTTTAACCTTGAAAATGGTATTATATTTTACGCCTAAATTAAAGAAGAACGAGTATGTTTTATGGTACAGTAATTGAATGAGAGAGAGATAGAGCTACATACACAGACCACACAGACCTCAAGGTCCTTACTAGGCGGTCTGGCCTTACAAACTATATATATATATTTATACGTATTCATACATATATATACACATACACATACATATATACATTGTTACGTATCTTGATCCTCAAGTGGTTAACTTGATGAATCTAGATAGCACAGATATATATATTAAGGTATCAGTCAGCTGAAGGCAAAACAAAAGTAAAATTTAATAAAATTATTTCCTGTTGTTGCTTCCTTTCCTTTTGGATCTTTAGGACTTAGTATCCTTTATTGACTGATACTCTTTAATTATGACAAAATACTGAAACTAATTAAAGTCATGTAGTATTTATAAAGAATTATTATTTAACCGAAGCTTAGTAGGCTATGGTTATGAACCGAATAAGTTATATCTAAAGAAGGACTATTAATTCTATAAAAAGTCTTGAAAGATAAATATTAAAGTAAGAATATTTCTGTCTCTTACCGTTTTTGAAATGAATAGATAGTTTTCTTATATGTCCTCTTATTTATATTTAATGTAATTATTCTTGGTTCTTGTCTTACGTTAATAGTATATTATTATTATCATCAGGAGTAATATCAAAGTCACATAAAAAGTTAGATATATATTTAATAATTAGTTAAATGTATTTCTTTACCACGTAACATTGAAGTTTGATTATGAGTAAATTAAGTTACAGGATCGCTTCATAGATTCGATTCAGGTCTCACTCAAATATGAAAAGCAAAAATAATATTTTGAAGCTAAAAGAATTTTCTTCAGCTTAGGAAATCACTAGAAGTAACATTAAAACAGCCATGTTAGTCAAAAGGCGATATTACTAATATGAAACAATAGTATCACCGTACTAAGTACCGTTAAGCAATGTAAGCTTAATTAAAAGAAAATGAAAGAACTCTTAAGTATTAATATAAACAATAGTATTACTTGCATCATAACCCAATTACTTAAAGAGTTGCTTTAGTCCACAAGTACATAACTAGCGTTAGTTAATTCCCAATCAAATAGTTAGTACATAATTAAATAGTTAAGTACATAATAGTAGCGTTAACGTTAATTCCCAATCAAATAGTTAAGTACATAATAGTAGCGTTAACGTTAATTCCCAATCAAATAGTTGTAGCGTTAACGTTAATTCCCAATCAAATAGTTAAGTACATAATAGTAGCATTAACGTTAATTCCCAATCAAAGAGTTAAGTACATAATAGTAGCGTTAACGTTAATTCCCAATCACATATCTCACTAACCAACATAACGTAATTGTTTACACAGAACACACTTAACACACACTTATATAATCTGACTGACAGTCACAATCCCATTATAATACTTCACCCCGTCTTCCTCCAGCTGCAAGTTCACCTTCCCAACTCCAAATGAGACTGATTTGAATGCCCACTACTCGGGTCTTATATACTAAACAATGATGGTGTAGGAACGAATCAGGAGGCGGCGGGTAGTGCGCGCCCCAATCACAGCTCCTCGAGTTGCGTAGCAGGTGCATGGTCCAATGGAGTCTCCTGGCGTCGATCATACGTCGGGTCATCGAAGTAGTTTGCAGGGTCCCCTATGACGCACGCAGGTGTGAAGGCTTGTTTGCTGGTATGCGGACAGCTGGTTTCCCCCTCCCTGGTTCGCTCGCTGGTCTGCTTCGCCGCCTGGGTAGTTTGGCACTCCTTCAACTCTTAATTCTAACTCTTAAATAAACATACAGGGCTCCCCCCTAGAAAAGAGTTTAAGGAGGATAGTACATAATATTAAACATAATACATAAATAGATTCACCACCAGATTGGCAACAGCAAGATTATAATGAGGATATAATAAGGATATCACCCAAAGTAGGCAACGTCTCCAGGTACCACATCAGAACATAGCCGGAATGTAGCTGGAGCGCTATTCGAACTGCAAGGCATCTCACAGCTGAAGGCTTGAAAGCGCACTACTAAAGCATGATATTTACCTCGCTACAAGGGAGAGCTAATTGCCAAAATCCTCTCATTAAGTTAAACTTACTGCTGTATGAGGCCAACCTGGTAAATGTAATCTTTGATCCGTGGCAGTGGGTAGGTATCGTTCTTTGTGACAGCATTAAGTTGCCTATAGTCCATACATAACCTATGGCTCCCGTCTGGCTTTGGTACAAGTGTGACCGGACTACTCCACTGGCTTAAGGCCCTTGTGATCAGCTGGTTTGAAAACATGAAGTCAAGCTCGACCTGCAGTATACTCCTGCGTTGTGGCGAGACACTGTAGGGGGATAGTTTAATGGGAGTTGCATCCCCTACGTCGATGTCGTGCACGGCCAAAGAAGTGAGCCCTGGAGTATCACGGAACACACTGAGATAAAACAGAGATTAGTTGGTTCGCTTGATCAGAGGGAAGATGACATAGTTTAGATGGTAATTCCCCCCAAGCTACTGAGTTATACTGAAAGTTGGATAGGCTACATGACAAGTCAAAGTCTGCATGGATACTTTCAGGCTCTGGAACAGTCTGTTGCGGGTCAGTAAGAGAACTGAAGTCCGCACCAGGCTGTCCACAGGTCCTGACATTCACTGCCACAGTGGGAGAATCTGGAAGAGAGGAATCAGGGGACCTATGGTAGGGTTTCAACATATTTATAAGGAATACTTGCGTGGGCTTTCTCCTGTCTGGGGTAGTTACTAGAAAATCGGTAATGCTCACCCTCCGAATGATCTTACATGGGCCCCTGAACTTGGCAGATAAAGGTTGGCCAAAAAGGGGGAGGAGGACCAAAACCTCATCACCGGGCTGAAACTCCCTCTCACGGGCTTTTCTGTCATACCAGTTCTTCATGGAGCTTTTAGCCACGGTCAAGTTTTGAGCGGCAAACTCACATGAGGATCTCAGCCGGGTTTTGAAATCTGAAACATACTTGAGGTTTTGGTTCCCCTCCTGGCCAACTAGGCTATCCTGCAATAGTTGCAAAGGACCTCTTACCTGGTGACCGAAAACTAGCTCATTAGGGGAGAAACCCAGGGATTCAGTTGGAACCTCACGAGTAGCAAATAAAAGAAAAGGTACCCCCTTATCCCACTCAACTCCGGTCTCTGTACAATACTTACGTAACATTCCCTTTAATGTCTGATGATATCGTTCGAGAACCCCTCGACTCTCTGGGTGGTAGGTGCTAGACTTAACATGCTCGATACCCAACTCCTTCAGGGACTGCTGGAAAATGTTAGAGGTAAAATTAGTTCCTTGATCACTTTGCACCTCATGGGGGAAACCCATTCTGGTGAAGAATTTGAGCAGTTCCTTGATGACAGTTGGAGCAGAGGTAGTCCTTAAGGGACTCTGGGTAGCGAGTTGCCATGTCCATAATAGTTAATAAATAATTGTTACCTTGGGAAGTCTTAGGCAATGGGCCTACAATGTCCACTACCACCCGAGTAAAAGGATTCTCGAAGACGGGCAAGGGCACCAGAGGATGTACAGGCACCTTCTGATTGGGTTTTCCTGTCATCTGGCAAGTGTGACACACTCTACAAAACTCCACTACATCTGCACGCATTCCTGGCCAGTGAAAGTGGGCTCTGATTATGTCTAGTTTTTCTCACACCTAGGTGTCCTGCCAATGGTATACAATGTGCCATTTCCAAGATATCTCTAAGACAAGGTTTGGGGACTACTACTTGATGGACGTCCCAGGCCCCATCATCGATTGGTCTGTGTGGCTGTCTCCATCTACGCCACAATACTCCTCCTTTGAGGTAGAAACATTCACCACCCTCCTTCTTACATTCCTCTTCACTCACGGCCCTGGCAGCTAACTCCTTGCATTCACTACCATCTCCTGTAGCTCTACCAGGCCACTAGGACAATTTGGAGGGGTTTCATGGTCATCGTTAGGGTCAAGATGAGCCATAAAGGTGTCAGATAAATCCACCTCAGTCACATCATCAGGCACAGTTGGAGCGGCATTCACACTCTCATCATTCCTTTCATCAACTCTTACATTCGGTACATTTCTGTCTGAGGGAACTGCTACTTGAGACATTGAACGTGTGACAGCACACACAGGGAAAACTGTTGGCATTTCCTTTTGGAGCTCACCGGTTAGTGGCTCGTTAACAGGGGAAAGTGACAAAATGGGGTCGGGTCGGACCTTCTCACCTGCTACATCATTCCCCAAAAGGAGTGTTACCCCGGGCACAGGGATATCTTGGGACCTACACAAAGCTATGGTGGCCTCACCCTGTAGTAACTCACATTCAATTTCGCCTTTTACCAAGTGTGCATAAAATTGGCCTCCAGCACCTCTCATTACATCTGGTTCGCCAGGTGGGCACTCAGTGTAAGGATTCACCATGAGGGTGCTAGTAGAACCTGTGTCTCTCAGAATTTTTACCTCATGCATACAACCATTTAATCTCACGTTGCCAGATGAAATAAAGGGACGGTAACTGTCCTGCACTGATGGTGAAATTATTATTGGCTTAACCCTAGTGGGTTGCACCACGCATGCTACTACACCCCTGTCTAGATGGTTTATGTTAGCTGCTAGGTACTCCTTCTGTCGGGAGTCCTGTATTAAAGGAACTTTTGGTGCTAGGTACTCCTTCTGTCGGGAGTCCTGCATTAAAGGAACTTTTGGTGCTAGGTACTCCTTCTGTCGGGAGTCCTGCATTAAGGGAACATTTGGTGCTAGGTACTCCTTCTGTCGGGAGTCCTGCATTAAGGGAACATTTGGAATTTGAGATACGGCGGCAATTGTCTGCCCCGATCTCTCGGTTTTCTCCTTGGCCCAGCACTGATAAGCTAGGTGGCCTCTCATGCCACAAAAAGTACATACTTTAGGGGATACGGGAATGTTCCCTCTTTGAGCATTACTATTAATTTGGGCCCCACCTCTGTTACCATTGCCCTGAGTCGCATTTTTAGTTGGGGGAACAATTCTATTTTGGCTAGCTGGGGAAGACGTTATAGGCTTGTGACTGGGCCTGTCAGATTTGTGATTGGGATACTTACAATTAGAACTAGAATTATCGTAGGGCTTCTTTCCACGAAATTTGTTGTTGAGCACGTATGTGTCAGCCATGTCAGCGGCGTCGGCAAGACAATCTACCTTTTTCCCCTTTAAATGATAGGATACAGAAGAATCAATTTTCCATAGGAAATTTTCTAACAGGACCAACTCCTTCAGATCGTTGTAGCTTGTGACTTTCTTACTCTTGACCCAATGATTGAAAGTTTTAGTCATGGTCCTGGCAAATACCTTATGGGTTTCTTCTACTTTCTTCTGGTTTTTACGGAAAGATTGCCTGTAAGCCTCAGGCTGCAATTGATAGGTTTTTAGGATAGCTTCTTTGAGATTGTCATAATCCTGCCTAACTTCTGCTACTTCTGACAAATACGTGGCTCGAGCCTGCCTTGTCAAAACGGTTTGTAACATAAAAGGCCATTGATCTCTTGTCCACTTCATACCTCCAGCAACTTCCTCAAACAAAACAAAGAAATCCTGCACATTATCCTCAGTGAAAGGTGGAATGACACTGGTCATAGTTAATCCCAGAGGGGGATCAATGTCGGGAGCATTTGTATTGACATTTAGTTGAGCTATACGATATTGATATTCACATTTTATGCTAGTTTCTTCGGTATTTGCTTTTATTCTGGCTTCTTCGGTATTTATTCTGGCTAGTTCTATTTTTAGTTTGGCTTGTTCTAGTTCGAATATTTGATCACTGGTCAAACCAGGTGGCAATTGTACATCAAGTTGGCTAGGTTTACTCGGGATCCCACCAACTGCTCCGTCACCCTCCCCGCCTTCTACATGGAATAGGTGGGTTTTTATGGTCTGAGCCACCTCTACTTTGGACATGTTTGAGACAGTTAATTGGAGATGTGAGGCAAGCACTTTCAGTTCGGATTTTGACAGACAGTCAATATCAGGGGCTGTGGGTTCTGATTCTATGAAAACTCGAGCATCTTCGTCATTAATTAGATGAGGCATGATTAATATTTGATTTTTAAGTAGTGAAACGTTAATAAAACTGAGTGAAACTGTATGAAACGAATCCTGGCGAGCTCGCCACTCTTCTGTTACGTATCTTGATCCTCAAGTGGTTAACTTGATGAATCTAGATAGCACAGAGATATATATTAAGGTATCAGTCAGCTGAAGGCAAAACAAAAGTAAAATCTAATAATTTTTTTTACTGTTGTTGCTTCCTTTCCTTTTGGATCTTTAAGACTTAGTATCCTTTATTGACTGATACTCTTTAATTATGACAAAATACTGAAACTAATTAAAGTCATGTAGTATTTATAAAGAATTATTATTTAACCGAAGCTTAGTAGGCTGTGGTTATGAACCGAATAAGTTATATCTAAAGAAGGACTATTAATTCTATAAAAAGTCTTGAAAGATAAATATTAAAGTAAGAATATTTCTGTCTCTTACCCTTTTTGAAATGAATAGATAGTTGTCTTATATGTCCTTTTATTTATATTTAATGTAATTAAATGTAGTAAGGTGAACGTCAAAAAAAGTAAATTAATGGTGTGTAATAGGGGAGAGCATAGGGTGAATCTAGATGTGAGGCTGGATGGGGAAATATTGGAACAAGTAGAGTGTTTTAAATATCTAGGAGGAACGATAAGCAGGAGTGGAGGTGTGGAAGTGGAGGTAAAACAGAGAGTGTGTGAAGGAAGGAAGGTTTTCGGAGCAATGGGAAGTATGTGGAAGACGAGAAATCTCGGAGTGAAAGTAAAAAGTGCACTGTATCAAGGAATTGTTGTGCCAACAGTGATGTATGGGGCTGAGACATGGGCTCTGAAGAAAAAGGAGAAAGAGGGCTGGATGTGATGGAGATGAGCTGCTTGAGGAGTATGTGTGGAGTTACTCGTAGAGACAGATTGAGGAATGAAGAGATACGTAGGAGAGTGGGGCAGCAGGAACATTTGTCAGCCAGAGTGGACAGAAGGGTGCTGAGCTGGTATGGTCATGTTGAACGAATGGGAGATGAAAGGCTTACAAAGAGAATATGTGAGTCAGGTACAAGGGAGATAGAAGGGCAGGAAGACCCCCATTGAGATGGAGAGACTGTGTAAGAAAGGCTTTGGATGATAGAGGAATGACTATAGATCAGGCAGGGGAAGTGGTGGTGGACAGGAGTGAATGGAGAATGCTTGTGAATAGTTGAGTGAACACGTGGTCATTTGGAGTAAGGGGTCGGGCGCAAGTTCGACTAGATAATAGTCCATCAGGCGCCTGGCCCGGGGGGACGATTAATATGAAGGGTGTGCCTGGAAGTGTGGTAGGAGGGCTTGTGGCTTTGGCTCCGCTGCATGTCTGCCTGCCGAGATCGGAACCTCTCCGGGTGGTCAGGGGCCGGGGGAGTGCTGGAGCGACCTTGGTAACCCTGGTCTCTGGGTCTTCTCCTGGGTGACCTGGATGTGTGTGAGTTTGTGTTTTTTATCTGTGTTTATTTTTTGTTTTATGTTGTTTTTGTGTTTTCCCTGTTCTTGCTCTGTCTTGAGTCGGCTACCCCCAAAATGGGGATTGGGCCTGAGCATATAGATAGATAGATAGTAATTATTCTTGGTTCTTGTCTTACGTTAATAGTATATTATTATTATCATCAGGATTAATATCAAAGTCACATAAAAAGTTAGATATATATATTTAATAATTAGTTAAATGTATTTCTTTACCACGTAACATTGAAGTTTGATTATGAGTAAATTAAGTTACAGGATCGCTTCATAGATTCGATTCAGGTCTCACTCAAATCTGAAAAGCAAAAATAATATTTTGAAGCTAAATGAATTTTCTTCAGCTTAGGAAATCACTAGAAGTAACATTAAAACAGCCATGTTAGTCAAAAGGCGATATTACTAATATGAAACAATAGTATCACCGTACTAAGCACCGTTAAGCAATGTAAGCTTAATTAAAAGAAAATGAAAGAACTCTTAAGTATTAATAAAAAACAATAGTATTACTTTCATCATAACCCAATTACTTAAAGAGTTGCTTTAGTCCACAATCAGTCAACTTAAATAGTTAAGTACATAATAGTAGCGTTAACGTTAATTCCCAATCAAAGAGTTAAGTACATAATAGTAGCGTCAACGTTAATTCCCTATCAAAGAGTTAAGTACATAATAGTAGCGTTAACGTTAATTCCCAATCACATATCTCACTAACCAACATAACGTAAGTGTTTACACCGAACACACTTAACACACACTTATATAATCTGACTGACAGTCACAATCCCATTATAATACTTCACCCCGTCTTCCTCCAGCTGCAAGTTCACCTTCCCAACTCCAAATGAGACTGATTTGAATGCCCACTACTCGGGTCTTATATACTAAACAATGATGGTGTAGGAACAAATCAGGAGGCGGCGGGTAGTGCGCGCCCCAATCACAGCTCCTCGAGTTGCGTAGCAGGTGCGTGGTCCAATGGAGTCTCCTGGCGTCGATCATACCTCGGGTCATCGAAGTAGTTTGCAGGGTCCCCTATGACGCACGCAGGTGTGAAGGCTTGTTTGCTGGTATGCGGACGAGCTGGATTCCCCCTCCCTGGTTCGCTCGCTAGTCTGCTTCGCCGCCTGGGTAGTTTGGCACTCCTTCAACTCTAAATTCTAACTCTTAAATAAACATACAGGGCTCCGTATGTCAGAACATACATACATATATATACATACTGTACAGTGTACATACATACACATACATACATACATACATATATACACACATACATGCATATATACAGTGTATAACTGTATATACATATACATTCATATACATACACATATATATATATATATATATATATATATATATATATATATATATATATACCGGTATATACTGTATATATATTTTTTTATTTTTTATTTTTGTTCATATCACCCCAGCCCTCTGAAGATAGAGGTCAAGCCTTCCCTTGAAAGCGTTTATTGTGTCACTCTCCACCACTCTCGCTGATAGTTTATTCCACTCTGTCGCCACACTGTAGGTGAAGAAACTCTTTGTGACATCTAGGTTTGCCTTTTTGGTTTTTAATTTCATTCCATTTCCGCGAGTTTGAGTATTATTGTTTAATGTGAATAGTGCATTTACATGACTTTGTCGAAACCTTTTAGTATCTTAAAGCACTCAATAAGCTGACCCCTCAACCTCCTCTTTTTTAATGAAAACAGGTTCAATCGTTTAAGTCTTTCTTCATAATTATGGTTTATTTCTTAATGAGGGTATCATCTTCGTCGCTCTACGCTGTACTGACTCGAGTTTTACAATGTCCTTGATCAGATAAGGTGACCAGAACTGCACACCATATTCAAGGTGGGGCCTCACCATACTTTTGAACAGTGGCACTATTATGTTATCATATCAATATGTACATTTTCGTTTAATATAGCCCAATGCTATATTTGCCTTATTTGCAGCTGCTATACATTGGTCGGAAGTTTTTAGGTTTTCAGATAATAGTACCCCTGGGTCTTTTACTACCGTTGCGGTTTTTATTTGTTTGCCATTAATTTTGTATTTGTATTTCATATTTCTGCTACCAACCTGCAGCACCTGACATTTATCGACATTGAAGGGCATCTGCCATTTTTCCGACCACTCTGATATCTTGTTTAAATCAGATTGCAACGCATTTCTATCTTCTTCGTTCAGGACTGTATTTCCTATTTTTGTATCGTCGGCGAATTTGGAAATGGTGTTGTTTACCCCTACATCAATATCGTTAATGTAAATGAGAAACAGGACCGGTCCAAGGACCGAACCCTGTGGAACTCCACTAGTGACAGGCTCCCACTCGGATTCCACTCCATTTATCACCACTCTCTGTCTTCTGTCTGTAAGCCAATTTTTTATCCAAGAATGAATTTCACCTTTGATACCTATCCTCTCCAGAATAGTTTTCGGCGCGGCACCTTGTCGAAAGCTTTTTGAAAGTCCAAGAAGATTATATTTAGTGGTTTCGTCATGTCGTTATATGTGAATAGTTTGTTATAAAATTCAATCAAATTTGTTAGGCATGACTTATTTTATCTAAAGCCGTGTTGACTATTTTTTATTAGGTTGTTTGATTCGAGGTAATCTACTATCTTATCTCTAAGGATTTTTTCCATGATTTTTCCTACAATTGAAGTTAGACTAATTGGTCTGTAATTACTTGCTTTGGCCTTGCTACCCTTCTTGTATATTGGCGTAATGTTCGCATCTTTCCAATCACTCGGTACAATCCCCTGTAGTAAAGAAAAGTTAAATAGTTGAGTCAGGGGTTTTGCTATTTCGTCCTTAACATTCTTAATTAATTTCGGGTGGAGCATGTCGGGTTCCGGGATCTTATTTACATTTAAAGTACTCAATTTGCTTTGTACTTCGCTAACACTGATGGTGAAATCTCCTAACACATGAGTTGAGGTGTTATTTTCAGGGGTATGATCGATAACTTCTGTGAAAACTGAACCAAAATATTTGTTGAGCATATTTGCCGTGTTTGTGTCACCTGTTATCGTCTGGCCATCTTCTGTTAGCGGTCCGATTCCGCTTTTGATCTGTTTATTTTTATTTACGTAACTGTAGAATTTTGGGGGGTTTGTGGCACTCTCTCTGGCAATAGTAATTTCGTAATTTTGTTTGTTCGCCCTAATTATTTTTTTCACTTCCCTTCTACTATTTTTGTTGTTGTTGTTGTCGTTCCCCAAGCTGCCTGGCCGAACAGCCCCAAGGCCCCGAGCAAGGCCAAGGCCATAACCGAGCGCCCCCACAGTACCCTCCCTGCCAACCACAATAAAGCCTGGTTGACCGAAGCCACTCCATGGCAGGGAGCTGAGGAGGGTGCGGAAACGCCCGGGAAACCAAAGCCCCACCCAGGGCCCTGTGCCCCTCAGCAATTATGAAGAGAAAGTTGAGGGGCAAAGGAAAAATGTGACGCTTTGGCTTCCAATCTTGGTAGATTGGGAGGTCAATCCACAGAAGAGACGCCGTCACTTGAGATCTAGAAAATATATAAGTAAAAGGAACAGTCAGAGTAAGCTATGGGTATGGCAGAGATCGCTCAGTTCTCACTCTGATAGACCAGCCCGTCACCACTATTTTTGTACAAGTTTTTAATGACTTCAGTGTTTGTGGTATTTTGTACAAGTTTGTGGAGTTGATTCCTTTTCCTTATTGCCTTGCCAATGTCTCTATTGTACCAAGGGGGCATACTTGATTTCGTATTACGTTTTGGTTTCATGGGTACAAATTGTTTATGCGCTTCTGTAATTGTAGACTTAAAATGTCCCCATAGTTCATTTACTTTGTTTATATTTATAAGGTTTGAGTGTATGTTTGATAGCGATTCCTTAAGTCCGTCATAATTTGCGTTTTTAAAGTCCGACACCATTCCTGTTGTTTTTACTGTGGAATATTTGCTTATAACGTTGATTCTTAAGATTTTATGATCGGACGTTGCCAGATGTTCACCTACGTCCAGGTTTGATAATAGATTTTCTTGGGTAGTGATTACGAGGTCTAATATATTCCTGTCTCGCGTCGGCTGTTTTACGTGTTGAGTCAAAAAATTGTCCTGGATGAAGCTTGTCATTAGGTGTGACTCAGCATTTTTTCCAGTCAGGGTATTCCAGTCAATGAGGGGGAGGTTATAGTCACCTAGTAAAACTGTTTCGTCGGAATTAAGGGTTTTCTCTAGTATTTCATGAAAAATTGTATCATCGGCAACAGTTTGTCTCGGTGGTCGGTACGCCGTAGTGATATTTAAGTTCATGTTCTTTGTATTTTTTTTTTTGACGCACACTATTTCTGCATTACTTTCTGGGAGAGTCACCTCCACTGGGTTTAAGTAGGTTGCAACGTACATTGCTACCCCCCCTCTTTGTTTTCCATTATTACGGTCTTTATGAGAGAGAGAGAGAGAGAGAGAGAGAGAGAGAGAGAGAGAGAGAGAGAACGAGAGCGAGAGAGAGTGAGTGAGTGAATGAGTCTTGTACATAACAGTCTTTGGTTAGGCCTATACATTATAGTCCGCACATTTGATGGGGAGATGGGTCGTTTTTCCGGTTCCCTTTCTCCCCCGTATTAAGCTCTATTTGTTTTAACCCTTGTGACGCCTACCAGCGTTGGCAGAATCGCCTCTCGGTAGCCACTAGCGCTCGCCAGGGCAGTGAAATGAGCTACAGTTATCAGAGAATGTTGTTCTTTCTTTCATAGTACTTGCGTTGTTACAGACAGTCCAGTGGTGGTCTTTATTTTCGTCTGTGACAAAGGGAAGTATTTTATATCATGAGTAGAATATAAGATTCATTGTAGTGTGAAGTTGAGAGAGAGAGAGCGGGCAGCGAGGGTAGTGAGTGTTGCCTCCCTCCTCCCTCCTCCTCGCTCGGAGGAGTTTCCCGCCCGCGCGGGCATTCTCTCGTCTTTGATTGGCTGGTGGTTCTTGGCGCGTCCTAGGGGCCTGCTGCCTTGTGACGTATCGGCCTGTGATTGGCCGACCACCATGCCTTTGTGGGATCCTGAGGGTCCCGAGGAGCTACCCTCCTCAGAGCAGGCTAGGGACGCACACGACTAACATCCTTTTTACAACTGTCCCCCATATCTCCACCATTCTGATACTGTCTCTCTCACTCAACTTCCTTTCTTTCATTCCTCTGATCTTTTAACGTCACAGCACTCCCTTTGGGTTCTGTACACGATTTCATATCGGCCCATCGGATTGTGTGCGTCGCTCTCATATATATTTCCATGTATTAGAATAGGCTATAAGGGTTCTTAGTCTATGGAGGTTTGATGACTCTGTGTGTGTCTCCCTCAGTGTCCTTAGTTTATGGAGGTTTGATGACTCTTTGTGTGTGTCTCCCTCATTATCATTAGTGCTCTGTTGGGTTATTTAATGCTAGACTGGGAGGAGGTTTCTGTTGTCGTTGTCACCGATGTGTGTATGGTTCGCTTATACCTACACGACTTCGACGGTTTCTGTGGTAGCCTAGGTCGTCCTTTTGGTTGTGTCTTTTGCGAGTGCAGCATCGTGTTGTAAGAGGGCATTAGCCTACTACCTTATAACACAGTGCTGCTTCTTTGCTTGACTTTAGAGGGATCGCCAGGGTAGAACCAGATACTTGAGATCTGGATCTACCAAGAGAGCATCCCCGTCATTAACGTAACTTTAACCGTACCGCCTTAAGGACAACGCTAGGCTATGAGCCTGTCTTGCTCAGCGACAGTTTCCTAACCTTGAGCAGACACTAGTTAGGACATGAGTTTTTTTAATATGTACGCATTATTATTCACAATATTTATTAGTCTAGGTTGTTGTTGAGTTGCACAACCATAGCAGACTGTTTCGTTGATGAGGAAGTACTTCTTTTAGTGTCGAGCATTACTGCCGTTGCGCATTTATAGTATTCTCGTGTCAGTTAACATTATATGTCCTATCTTTTAGTGTATTCAGTCTACACGTGTGGTGTCCTGCCTCCTGCCTTTATATAATTTAAGATACGAGCATCTTATGAGCATCAGACTTTCTTCAGAAGTTTCCAGGTCTATGCTGTAGGACTATACTTCACTTTCTTTCAGATAGGAGTGAAGAGTTTATTGTTGTTTAGAGTAACTGTATTGAAGCATCTTTTATTGTATTAAATCTTGCAGTGATTTAATTGATCTTTCCATAGCTTCCCTTTTATGCATTTTAACGTAACTTGCATCTTGTTTGTTATCAGGCTATACCAGTGTGGGTTAGCCTGAAGTAGAATACATTTTTGCCCAGTTAAGGATACCCCGTTATCGCAGATTAACTCTGGAGGGTATAGGTATTTTTGTTCGCCGGCATATAAGTTCAAGAGTTTGGATCTAGCGTACCGTTGTTGCATAGTGCCATATTACTAGTCCAATCATTAAGTGCCCTTGTTTTATTCGTAGCCCCGGTCGTACCAAATGGCGACCTTGCCTAGTATCTTATCTTATAAGCAAGTCGTCATAAAAAATGGCGACCTTGCCTAGTATCTTATTTTAGTAGAAACCAGGATCCATTTGTTGTTATTGCAGTAATAACTAATAGTGCCCTTGCCTAGTATCTAAGAAAGAATTGCAGGATTGTTGGACATTTGTTTTTGAGGAATATTTTGGACACGTGGATTTTTTTTTTGGCAACGTAGTATAGCACTTGAGTTGTCTTCGAGCATTTTTTTTGAGTGAATAGTGCTACATGAGAGTTTAGGTACTCCTTTTTTTTATAAACGTTGAGAATTTTCAGTGGACACTATGTCGAACGACGGATCTATGTATGGTGAGGACACAGTACGGGAAGCAGACTCTGAGGTGCAGCAGCGGGGTTTGATAGAAGGCATTAGAGTAATAACTAGTGAGGAGGATGCAAGGAAGTTTCTGGAGATGCCTATTACTGTTAACCGGGTGTCGGGGATTGATCGGTATGGTCTCCAGTGTTTGGCCACGGTCATGGGGCATGTGGGCACTAGCAGCATGTCGAGAGGTGGCCTGGGTGCTCGTCGGGGTGCGTGGGGCTTCGGGTGGAGCGGGAGCTGGGGCACCTTCGGCCCAGTCCCCATTCCACTCGACTCCTACCGTGGCGCCCCCTCGGGCTCCGGAGCCGGGTACGTTCCCGCAGGCCGATAGTCACTGGCAGCGTGGTTTGCACTTGGGTGGGTCTCTAATTGTTGCATCTCCTCCTCCTCAAGGTTTAACTGCAGATATGCTCTTCCAGATTGAGATGGCTAAGATTGAGGCTACGAAGTACTGTGCAGACATAGACCTTGAGAAGTCTCGGGTGGAGTCAACAAGGCAGCATCTCGGTTTTGGGAATCGAGGTCTTGATCAGTCTTTATCGCACCTTCTTAAGTTAGTCCCTGCATTTGACGAGTCGGGTGTCACCGAATTTTTCCTGCGTTTTGAGAAGAAGTGCCAGGAGCACCAATGGCCCGAGGTTAAGTGGGCAGCCCTTGTTTCCTCTAGGTTGGTTGGCAAAGGACTCAAGGCATATGATGCGTTGCCCTTGGAGTCTTGCATCGATTATGAGGTACTGAAGGAAGCTGTTCTGCGGGCGTACGAGTTACAACCAGAGACATATAGGTTGAAGTTCCGGGGTGTTACGAAGGGTCGTGAGTGCACTTTTCTAGAACATGCCCGGGAACTGTCTGATGCATTGAGAAATTGGCTGAGGTCAGAGAAGGTGACGACGTTCGAGGAGCTTGAGCAGTTAGTCCTTCTAGAGCAATTTTTCAAGTGCACAGGCGGCGACCTGACTTTGAACCTCAAAGAGAAACAGCCTAAAACTCTACAAAAGGCAGCTGAGTTGGCTGACCTGAGAATGTCACTGATTCGTGGGTGCGGGTCTGCACAACGGACCGATGCAGTTAACAAGGGGGCAAACACTCCACCTCCCCGAGTCAGTGATGCACAAGTTAATAACGAAAGTAAGAGCAATGATACCAATTTTGATCACAAACCTAAAACCGTCCCGTTTAAGAGAGGTCCGGGCCCTTCCCCACCTCAAGGGAAGCCCAAGGGGGAGTTAGAGTGTTTTCATTGTCACAAGAAGGGGCATTTTGCACGATCCTGTCCTAGCAAGCTACCTACAGCAGTCGTGTCTTTGGCTCGCAACATTGGAGTGTCTTTGAAGTTGTCTGCGTTTGCCCGGGGTAAATGGTCAGAGGCTGGAGCACAGCCAGTGAAGAAGTGTCCGGAAGGCTTGACACCTGTCCGCGATACTTTTTGTGACCGTAGAGGGCGCGGCTGCGTGAGTTGGGCTGGTTGCAAGCATGGAGTAGAATTTTAGCGTGATACGGGTGCTTCCCAGACATTGGTGAAAAACTTTACAGGCAAACCTATAAACGCGGCACGGGTAGTTGTGGTGCAGGGTATCAATGCTATACGGTCATACCCGTTGGTCCGAGTGGAGCTGGAGGTAGAAGGTGTGACACGAGAGTTGGATGTCGGAATCGTGGAGAAACTGCCAGTAGAGGGCGTCGACCTTCTTCTCGGCAATGACTTTGCGGTGCCTACTTCTGAGGTTCCACCCTTAGTCGCTGCCGAGAGGGCGGCCGACGTGAGTAGGGAGGGGCAGGAGTTGGTCGAGAGGTGTCAACCACAGCAGAGGGCGTGTGTTGTCACCCGATCTCGTGCATCTAAAGTGTCACAGCCTATTCCTCAGTCTCTAGATCAGCGGAGGAACGGTCGGAAGGAGAAAGCTAAAGTTGGGAGTTTTGTGAGTTTTGCTCCAGCGGCTCTCCTTAGCGACTTAGTACTTGACCCAGAGATGAGCTCCTGAGTGGCCCCAGAACCTGTCACCCCTAGTGACATGGTTGGGCGTGATGGCACTCCGCGACTGAGTAGTTCCCAGGTGGAGGAGAGTTGTGGGAACGGGGCTATTGAACACGAGGACGGGGAAACATGTCATGTGAACCTGTTGGAGGAGTTTGTGAGGCAACCACCTGAGCAGCCTACTGTCCCTGCGTTGGCCTGCAGCGGCCAAGGTGGGGGGGGGGGGCAGTGGGGCACAGGTAGAGGAGAGTTGGGATTGTCATGTCTCAGCGGAGCAATGGGTGGGGGACACGAGTCTGGTGGCTGTGGAAGCGCTAGAGCACCTGCCTGAGCAGCAGTGTGCAGCGCTCCAGCACTAGCTCGGTTCATACCCTACTGGTCGTGCCGAGCACCCAAGCCTCACAACTCAGGCGGTGCAAGATGTTCCGCGGGCAGGTCACTTGAGTGTTTATAGACCGTTAGCCTCGTTGTTTCGGTGGTTCAAGGTGGGCGACGAGGCTTTGGCATGGTTGTCAGGTCAGGGTCGACCCATGGCTGCCAAGGGCGTGGTCAGAAGGAGGACATTGAGCAGATTGGTGAGGTTGGCTGTGGAGTGGATGTGCCCGGTCGTCGCATAGCCTCACAATGCTGCTCTAGTCGAATGCAACAGCCCTACCATAGACCGACTGTATCTGGCCATGTCGCTGAAGGCGATGATGCTGCGCAGGCAGATGTAGTCGTAAGGAATGCGGTGGTGCGCATGTACGGTATCGGCGGGGAAGCCTTAGCAATTATGAACTATGGGAGTGACTGCACAGGTGGTACTGATTGTCTCTCTCATGACCTGGCTGTTCTAGGGACTAAGGTGGAGAAGGAGGGAGACTATAGTTTAGAAGCTGCGGTCTCGGCTGGGTTGTGGGAGGGTACTAGGCATGTTGTTCTTCGAGATAAGTTGCAACCTCTTGTTCCTAAGCGACAAGAGGAGTTGTTTACTAGGCTGTGGCAGTACATCCGCATGTTTGTTGCTTCTCCAGGCCTGATGTACGGGGTAGAATCCGACATGGAGGCTGGAGACAGTGCAAGGCTCAAGTTAGTTCCCTTCCGTATAAATCCTGCTCAACAGCCTGTCGTGAAAACAGAGCTAGACGACATGTGGAAAAAGGGTCTGAGGGATAAGGGATATCGTGAGTGGTCGTTGCCAGTGAGTTTGCAACCTGAGTTGAGTGGCAAGATCTGTGTGTATGGTGATTGCAAGAGTGTGGAAGCATTATCCCTGACAGACGCCTACCCATTACCTAGAGTTGACGATACCATAGACCGCATCGGGGCTGCCTCGCTCGTCACGAAGGTAGAACTAGTAAAAGGTTATTGGCGGGCCCCGTTGCCGGAAAGAGCGAAGAGAAGTACCAGTTTTGTGATGAACTGGGCAGTTTATCAGTGTCAGGTGTTGTTTTGCTGCCGGGACACAAGTTGGATGTGTGGCATGTTAAGGGCACTGATAATGTTTTGGCTGATTGTTTGTCACAGGAGGGTTTGTTTGCAGGAGAATCCTCGCCATTCAGTCAGTGTGTGTTGAGAGTGGAGAAAAATCAGGCTTGCCCATATAGAGCAGCCGTCAAAAACAACATTAAAATTAAATACAAAAATCACATAAAAACTCTTTCTTTTTGATAGTTAATTGTAAGTTGCCAATGTTATAGCTAAAGTCCTAAGTTGAACCTGTCTTTCACTTAGTTGGCTGGGCTCTGTGAAGCTCGCTCAGGGAGCATAGCAGGCTAAAATTATACTATTATGTTTGGGAGGGGTTATAAGATTTTATTTATGCTAAAATATTGTTTTATTTATGATTGAGCTTTGCATTTCATTTCTGGTGGAGTGGCGGTTGTGGCGGGTCTTGTCGGCATTCTGCCTTGTCAGATATGGTGCTCGCCTAATGTTGAGCGTCCCATATCTTGGGCAGGGTGTGACGCCTACCAGCGTTGGCAGAATCGCCTCTCGTTAGCCACTAGCGCTCGCCAGGGCAGTGAAATGGGCTTCAGTTATCAGAGAATGTTGTTCTTTCTTTCATAGTACTTGCGTTGTTACAGACAGTCCAGTGGTGGTCTTTATTTTCGTCTGTGACAACGGAAAGTATTTTATATTGTTACGTCCTGGGATATATAAACACTGGGCTCTTTCTATTGGACTAGGTATGCGGCAACAAGCAACAACGGAAAATGCTAGATCCAACCCTTATCTATAAACCCAGGCAACAAACCACCCTAAACCGTCAAGAGTCCTGCCTGGACAACAAGGTATCCTATGACTCGGTTACAGGGTGCACGCACTATAGACTGCTGATAGTCAAGCAGGCTATATAAAAGATCACACAATTAAGTTGACTTAAAGCTTCAAGGAAAAGATAGATAACGGAATTAAATTGCAGAAACAATTTAATAACAAACTAGAAGAAAGTACATTTAACGTTACGTTAATTAATACAATTAATCACCCCTGCGTGAAAGAAGGTGAAAGCAAACAGTCCTCAAAACATCGTACAGGTAGACAAGATGCTGGTTTCTAAACTGCATGCGGCTACTGTAGGGTCTGATGCTTAGCAAAGAAAGTACGTTATGGATTTAGAGAACTCTTAACTCATAAGCAGGAATAAATACTAGTGGTAGGCCATACAGTGTATAATGGCATAGGTATAATTAAATAAAGGCAGCAACTCGCAACATAACCACATACAGGTGTGCTTCTCACTCTTAGTCAGGCAAGCCTGCTCGGACAGAGTCTCTAAGCCACACCCTGACTCACAATGCTCACAAAAACGGTAAACTGTGGCACAATAACAAGCATGCAGAAATGATAAACCCCTAGCTGTTAATCTGCCAGGTGGCAGAGGTCTAGCCGGAAGAATATAGGCTTCGGATACCCGGGCTGAGCCACCTGCTCTAGCCTAGGGACGTTCCCAGGTCTGTGCGCCAAATTACTCTAATTGAAAGGGTGCTCTCTTGAGAGACTCAGATCGCAAGTATCTGACTCTCTCCTGGCGACCCTAAGACAAAAGCAAGACATGCTAGCGCAGTGTAGAGTGGACTAGGCAAGGGCCCTCACACAACACAACGCTAGACACACAGGGACACAGACAAGAAAATGCCCCCAGACTCCCACGGGTATCCTAGTAAAGTCTTGCGGGTCCACAGGACTCCCACCAGCAGACTTTACTAAAAGGATCGCAAAAAGTCTCCCCTCCAGTCTAGCCCCTGCTAACCTGACACAAGAACACACTAGCAAGCATGAAACCACCAAATATGAGACAACAAAAAAGCTTCCTAGGTCTCATTAACAATTACATCTCTGCATAAGGCCCTAAATCTTATCTAGTTATCTGAGAGCTCGTCGTTAATACAATAATAGATATAAGGTCTATCAAGGGGATGGGGTAATTAAATAGATTGGTGAAGTAGTGGAAGGAAGGTATACAAAGTAAGAGAGAAAGTTTCTAAGTGGGGTTGAGAGGGATAGATATCAAGGGGGTCTGAAGGGTACGACAGTGAGGTGAGCTCCGAGTCTTGAATCTGTCTGGACCCCACCCTAGGCATGCAAAAAATATCCCATGCTTGGCAACACTCAACACAGTTGCCGGGTCAAAATCCTCTACCCCTGGCGTGAGTCGAAACTAAGCCTAACGTTGCTATCAAATGCACGTGGCAACATCAGGCTCGTCCCAAGCTGGACTCTCCACGCGAAGCAACGTCCCCCAGCCGGTCTCTCTCTCCCGCTCGTCTCCTCCCACTCTCACCAGACTTACATCTTATATATTATAATGAAACAATCAACTATCGAGAATAAAATATACTAAGATACGTTAGTTAAGAATAAGGGCAGCTTCAAGCTGTGAAACAACTTAAGAATATCCCAGACAATAGTTACATTGTCGTAGGATATATACTAAGGAAAAGCCGGCCGGCCGGCTGCCGTCAGCCGGTTTCTAAACGGCTGGGCAGCCGACGCGCGCGCATGCCCGCACGTGGCTACTATGCAGAAGCGTCACAATATCATGAGTAGAATATAAGATGCATTGTAGTGTGAAGTTGAGAGAGAGAGAGCGGGCAGCGAGGGGGTAGTGAGTGTTGCCTCCCTCCTCCCTCCTCCTCGCTCGGAGGAGTTTCCCGCCCGCGCGGGCATTCTCTCGTCTTTGATTGGCTGGTGGTTCTTGGCGCGTCCTAGGGGCCTGCTGCCTTGTGACGTATCGGCCTGTGATTGGCCGACCACCATGCCTTTGTGGGATCCTGAGGGTCCCGAGGAGCTACCCTCCTCAGAGCAGGCTAGGGACGCACACGACTAACATCCTTTTTACAACTGTCCCCCATTTCTCCACCATTCTGATACTGTCTCTCTCACTTAACTCCCTTTCTTTCATTCCTCTGATCTTTTAACGTCACAGCACTCCCTTTGGGTTCTGTACACGATTTCATATCGGCCCATCGGATTGTGTGCGTCGCTCTCATATATATTTCCATGTATTAGAATAGGCAATAAGGGTTCTTAGTCTATGGAGGTTTGATGACTCTGTGTGTGTCTCCCTCAGTGTCCTTAGTTTATGGAGGTTTGATGACTCTTTGTGTGTGTCTCCCTCATTATCATTAGTGCTCTGCTGGGTTATTTAATGCTAGACTGGGAGGAGGTTTCTGTTGTCGTTGTCACCGATGTGTGTATGGTTCGCTTATACCTACACGACTTCGACGGTTTCTGTGGTAGCCTAGGTCGTCCTTTTGGTTGTGTGTTTTGCGAGTGCAGCATCGTGTTGTAAGAGGGCATTAGCCTACTACCTTATAACACAGTGCTACCTCTTTGCTTGACTTTAGAGGGATTGCCAGGGTAGAACCAGATACTTGAGATCTGGATCTACCAAGAGAGCATCCCCGTCATTAACGTAACTTTAACCATACCGCCTTAAGGACAACGCTAGGCTATGAGCCTGTCTTGCTCAGCCACAGTTTCCTAACCTTGATATCCCAGCTAGACTTTATTCGCCGAGCAGACACTAGTTAGGACATGAGTTTTTTTTATATGTACGCATTATTATTCACAGTATTTATTAGTCTAGGTTGTTGTTGAGTTGCACAACCATAGCAGACTGTTTCGTTGATGAGGAAGTACTTCTTTTAGTGTCGAGCATTACTGCCGTTGCGCATTTATAGTATTCTCGTGTCAGTTAACATTATATGTCCTATCTTTTAGTGTATTCAGTCTACACGTGTGGTGTCCTGCCTCCTGCCTTTATATAATTTAAGATACGAGCATCTTATGAGCATCAGACTTTCTTCAGAAGTTTCCAGGTCTATGCTGTAGGACTATACTTCACTTTCTTTCAGATAGGAGTGAAGAGTTTATTGTTGTTTAGAGTAACTGTATTGAAGCATCTTTTTATTGTATTAAATCTTGCAGTGATTTAATTGATCATTCCATAGCTTCCCTTTTATGCATTTTAACGTAACTTGCATCTTGTTTGTTATCAGGCTATACCAGTGTGGGTTAGCCTGAAGTAGAGTACATTTATGCCCAGTTAAGGATACCCCGTTATCGCAGATTAACTCTGGAGGGTATAGGTATTTTTGTTCGCCGGCATATAAGTTCAAGGGTTTGGATCTAGCGTACCGTTGTTGCATAGTGCCATATTACTAGTCCAATCATTAAGTGCCCTTGTTTTATTCGTAGCCCCGGTTGTAACACCCTTTCACGCATTTATGATGCAGAGGTTGCCAGATTAGCAATAAGAAATAGAGTTCTCTCACTCTTATAATTACCTCTCCAAACTTAGTTTTCTGCCCACAGCTAACTCAAAGACAACTGCAGAGGTTGAAGTAACTAAACTAAAGGTTTCTAAATACCCCTGATTGTAACAAAGGCTTTAAGGTATCCCCAATAGGCTCAAAATCGCGTCATATGTCGGAGAGGGTTAAGATTATAAGACTCATTAGTCTGGCGATTTTAACACCTTCCGCCCCATTTCGTTGTCAATGTCAAGACCTTTTATGCTATTTAAGTATTGATATTTTTTTGGCGAGCGAGAGCGAGCCGGACATTTTAAGATTACCAGGCCTTCGGCCAGAAAATTTGTCTACCGAAAAATTTACAAATTTATCTTCAAGGGGGGTCTAGGAAGGGGGGTCTATGGGGCACTTTTTCTAAGTTTGGTGGAAGTCTAGCGAGGAAACTAAGACATAAAGGAGTACATTATTTAATAGACCAACAAACAGGCCAATCTCCCCTTAAGGTTGCATAGACCTAAAGAACCCCAGCGGAAGGCCGGTTCCTCCTAGATTCCAGGCTTGCTATCACTGGCTTGGAAAACATCGACACAGGTATTCTAAAACTAAGTGATGTTCACACTTTAGAGAGTACTGTCAATCAAACACTGACTTTCTTACAGTATCTCACGCTATGTCTTTCATATTACGACTTTCAGACTAACTGTATCACACTATGTACCTCGCATACTCGTTTACAATGTCTCGCACTATATAGGAGTACAAAGGAAATCAAGCAACAACAGATCTAGTGACCCTTCTATGCTGCTTGTCCAAAACACTGAGGATCAAGTGTCCTAACAGTGGTTTAGAGTGGGTAAGGGAACATTGGAAAGGGAACTACTGCCCTGGAACTAATGTCCGTGGCAGGATTAGGAAGTTAGTAGGGGACAGATGGGTTAGTAACTGAGGGGAGGATAAAATAAAGTTATTTATTTACAAACGCAGTCAGTCGCGGGTTTGATGCCATATATTTGTCTAGGCGAAGTTTAAATGAATCAACGGTGCTGCAGTCTATAACATCTCGGGGAAGCCCATTCCATAAGTTGACAACTCGATTGAAGAAGATATTTTTAGCTTCGTGTGAGTTAAAAGATTTACCAATAATTTTGCACCCGTTTCCCCGCGTGTAATTAGATTGGTCGATAGTGAAGTACTTACTACAGTTCATATTGTCGATGCCTTTGATGATTTTGAACACTTGAATTAAGTCGCCTCTTAATCTGCGCTGGGTTAAAGGAAATAGGTTTAATTCTCTAAGACGCTCCTCGTATGGTTTGTTCTTTAGGCTAAGTATAATTTTGGTAACTCTACGTTGAACTCGTTCTAGCTTGTCTATATCTTTTTGGTAATAAGGGCACCAGGATTGAACGCAGTATTCCAGAAGAGGGCGGACTAAGGAATTGTAAAGGGTTAGGATAACGTCTTTGGATTTATGCTCAAATGACCTGCCTATAAAGCCAATTATTTTGTTTGCCTTCTTAACAACTTCTGAACATTGTTGACTCGGTTTTAGGTCACTCGATATTGTTACTCCCAGATCGGTTTCTCTGTTTACATTCTTAAGCTGAGTGCCATTCATCAAATAGTTTGCTTTCTCATGTTGGTATCTGATATGTAGTACTTTACATTTATCCGCATTGAAACTCATTTGCCAAATTTGGGTCCAACATGACAACTTATCTAGATTGTGTTGCATATCGTCAACTTGTTCTTTTGAGAGTACGCTATTTGCAATTTTTGTATCGTCAGCAAATTTTGAGATTGTACAGGTGAGACCCTCGTCTATGTCGTTGATGTAAATTAGAAAGATAATTGGTCCTAGTACCGATCCCTGGGGTACCCCGCTACTTACATTGGTCCATTTAGATGCCTTACCGTTTATGACTACTCTTTGCTTTCTGTCGCTGAGCCAATTTTCTACCATTTCAACACACCATCTTGTATTCCATGCGCTTTTAGTTTTAGCAGTAAACGTTTGTGGGGAGCTTTGTCAAAGGCCTTTTGAAAATCAAGGTATATAATATCTACAGCTTTACTCTCATCGTAGAAGTTGAGGATATCATAGAAGAAGTCTAAGAGGTTTGTTAAACAGGAACGTTTTTTACGAAAGCCGTGTTGAGTATCTTTAAGTATGTTATTTTCCTCTAAGTGATTTACGAGTCTGTCTCTTATGAGTGTTTCTAGCATTTTACATAACAACTGAGGTTAAGCTAATTGGACGATAGTTACTGGATAGGGATTTGCTGCCTTTTTTTAATATCGGTGTTACGTTGGCTAGCTTCCACTGATCAGGCATAGTTCCAGACTGCAAGGATTTATTGAATAGCAATGTCAGTGGTTTAGAGAGCTCATCCTTAGCTTCCTTTAGGACTCTAGGTGAGATTGTGTCCGGTCCAGGTGCTTTATTTACCTTGAGTTTATCTAAACAATTCAATACTTCTCTCTCTGTAACGGTGATATTGCTTAGAACATCTGAATTATTAATCTGAATCGGCGATGGTGTAGGGATATCAATTTGCAAGCACTATTTACATAAACTGTTTTTCACACAATCTCTCACACAATATCTCTCTGTCTTACGCTATTTATCAAGACTGTTTTTCATACAATCTCTCGCAGACTATATCTCTTCCGTTGTAAAAACTGATGCAAAGAAGGTATTAAGGCATTACTCATTTGTACTTCGTCTTTGGTGTATTCTCTATTTTCATCGACTAACGGTCCAACAGTTGAAGTAACTACTTTTTTCTTTCTGATATAACTATAGAATTCTTTCAGATTTGTTTTACTTTGATTCGCAACATGTTACTCCAAGGTCTTTATACTTTGCTTAATTAAATTTTTGGCTTTGCGTCGTAGCTCTACAAATTTCACCCGTTCTTCGTAATTTTGTAAGGATTTTAATTTATCATTAGCAAACTTTTTAGCAAGCAGACAGTTTGAAATATCTTTATTCCATCATTTGGGCTTATTATTATGGCCTGTACGCCGTATTTTCGATGGTATGCAGTCCCGCACTGCTTTTAGGTAAGTGGTTTCGAATAATTCCTAAGATGTATTTATGTCGTTATTGTTAATTACTGTTAAACACTGTCTTTCTCACTCTCACAATGTCCCTCTTACGCTAGCTCTCACACTATTTACATAAACTGTTTTTCACACAATCTCTCACACAATATCTCTCTGTCTTACGCTATTTATCAAGACTGTTTTTCATACAATCTGTCGCAGACTATATCTCTATCTCTCACACTATGTATCTAGACTGTTTTTCATACAATCTCTCACACACACTCTCTCACACTATCACAAAATTCA
Organism: Paralithodes platypus; assembly: GCA_032716605.1. Classification (NCBI taxonomy): domain Eukaryota; kingdom Metazoa; phylum Arthropoda; class Malacostraca; order Decapoda; family Lithodidae; genus Paralithodes; species Paralithodes platypus. The sequence goes on from CM064531.1 coordinate 16,306,252, forward strand.
AAGCTTATCTGCCATTATTAAGGGGAGATAGGTGTCTTTTCTAGACCCCCTTCTACCTCATGTTTAGCCCCAAATGTTTTGAGATTATAAGACATTTGCCCTATTAGCTTGGCGATTCTAAGACCGTCTCATTTCGTTGTCAATTTTAGGACCTTTTGTGCCATTCAGGTGCCGATTTTTTCCTAGCGAGTGATAGCGAGCCAGTAATATCAGGAGGAACCGGCCTTCGGCCAGGACATTTTTCTATCGAAATGAACTAGGTAAGCAGTTTTATGTTGTTTTTCCTTCATTACTAACCCATCTCATGTGTTTTCAGGAAAATATAAAATGTCATAAATCGGCTGGGCCCACGATGTAATTTATTTATAAATCCCTTGGGGTTCAGAGGGTTAGTAGAGGTCTAGAGAGCAGACTAACCCGCCTGCGGTGGCGGAGGTTTACGCTCTCCCGATCGCTTCCTAAATTGAATTCCTTCTTCCTTGGTGCATATCATATCAGCCCACCAAATTTCGTGTACATCGGTTCATAACTTTGTGAGCCACCTACGCTGGCGGAAGTATGCGCTCTACCGATCGTCTCCTAACTTAAATAACTTCTTACTTAGCCCATGTCTTATCAGCAAACCAACCTTCGTGAAAATCGGGTCATAACTTGTTTAGATATCTTGTTAACCCCTTCATTACCAGTCACATATTTTTGTATTATATTCTAGCAACTATTAGACGATTAGAGTCAGCTTAGGAAGGACGTCTACCAATCAAATGACTGCAGACTATCTCAATTAATCTATTTAGCTACCATATATCCTTCCTAAGCTTCATAAACTCTTCTAAATATGGCTAAAATATAAATATCCCCGTCACCGGTAGAGAAAGAGTTAACCCCTTCTGTACCGGCGACGTCTTCGTCATTATATTCTAACTATATTTAGAGGATTTTGTGCAGTTTGAGAAGGATCTGTGGTAGTAAAATGGGATAAATGAGATAGTTCGAAGCCTGTTAATTCCCGGAGACCCTTTTAAAACTGAGTAAAATTGTCTAAAAGTAGCCAGAAAAAAGTTAAAAGTACATCACCGGTAGAGAAAAGGTTAACAGCCAAACGGAGCCATAAACATAACCTCCGTACAGTCGGCCTAATAAGTCATGTTACAGCTGTCATTACGTTTGGCTTGCTTTGTGCTGTATTAATGTCTGTCAGATGTTGAATAGGTTGGGTAAGTGTAGGATCATGGTTGTATATTTCACTCGATATGAAGAAATGAAGCTTAGATATTGCTGATACCAATTATTGATCAAAACATACTTGGTGCCGAGTCTTTCACTTATTAGCGCGACTGTACAATTGGCCACCTACCGGTACAAGAATAATGTTCTGTAAAGCCATAAAGGGGAGATGGGCCGTTTTTCTGGTCCCCTTTCTTCCTCATGCTTATCCCCATTAGTTTTGAGATTTTAAGACGTTTGCCCCATTAGTTTGTTCATTTTAAAACCTTTTGCCCCATTTTGTTGTCAATATTAAAACATTTTGTGCCCTTTAGGTGAGCGATAGCGAGCCTGTAATCGTGGAGGAACCGGCCTGCGGCCGTGACATTTTTCTACAATTTGTTTTACAAATTAGTCTCGAAGGGGGATTTAATGGATGTTTTTTAAATTTGATGGAGGTCTAGGAAGAAAGCTAAACAATATATATAAATATATAAATAAATAGACCCCAAAAATAACCCCTATCCCCTTAACATCTCATATTATTCAACTACTGTATATGAAAACACAATTCTAAGTTATTCATTTTCCTTCCACACATACAATCCCAGTGTCTACAAACACATGTGGGCGACTGTATAAATAGTAAAACACTTACAAAGGGATTAACCCGTGGAGCCCCGGCTAGTTTTGTAATGTTTGTTCACCAGAACCCGGCCGGTTTTCAAAAAATTGTTTTATTCCAGAAACAATAGCGAATGGGTTAGGAATTAAGGAAAAACCACGAAAAACCACTCAAAAAGCTTAAAGAATGGTCCTACAGAGCCCCCGAAAACGTATTTTAGAAGAGTAAAAAATTGAAGGCAATCACCCCAAAAAAAACAGGTTATTGCGCGCTCACGCGCACGCACGTGGACTTTGAGAGTTTTCAACCATCGGCACGGTTGCGTGGGATACGTACAGTTCCCATACAAATCTGAGCCCTCTTGAGTGGCTACACCTGAGGTTACGGTCGGCGCAATTAAGGTGACGCGCAAGGCGCGTCTCTGGGGCTGTGCGTTACATACATCGCCGACGTGTCAGACGCGTCGCTGGGGCTGTACGGGTTAAAGAGCAATACAACACATAAGTAGGGATTTCTGGACCCTTTTCTCTCATGTTTAGCCCTATTAGTTTTGAGAATTTTAGACTTTTTTCCTGGCGAGCTATAGCGAACCTGAAATTTAGGAGGAACTGTCCTTTGGCTGTGAAATTTTTGTTTTTTACCAAAAAAATCACATATTTATCTCGAGGTGGGGTCTTTGGGGTATACTTTTAAGCGTCTTCGGACGATATTAAAGACAAACAAAAGCAAAACAATGAATATATAAATAGAAACAAATGCCAATTCATCAATATATACAGTATATATATATATATATATACAGTATATATACTGTATATATATATATATATATATATATATATATATATATATATATATATATATATATATATATATATATATATATATATTGTTACGTCCTGGAATATATAAACACTGGGCTCTTTCTATTGGACTAGGTAGGCGGCAACAAGCAACAACGGAAAACGCTAGATCCAACCCTTATCTATAAACCCAGGCAACAAACCACCCTAAACCGTCAAGAGTCCTGCCTGGACAACGAGGTATCCTATGACTCGGTTACAGGGTGCACGCACTATAGACTGCTGATAGACAAGCAGGCTATATAAAAGATCACACAATTAAGTTGACTTAACCCTTAATTAGCGGCTCACCACATAAGTCGTATTTAATAAAGATGGACTATGTGGCGGCGCTCGACATAGGTCGAGTGGCAATTTCAGCACGTAATGTTGCTGAGAGAGAGAGACAAGTGGTGGCAGGAGACTAGCGAGCGTATGACTGCTCCAGACCACCGCGGCGAACCTACTGACACGAATCTCAGCTCCCTCCTCCCTCTCTCACTCGCTACATACTGAATTATATGGGGAAAGTACCGAATTACATGCTTTTTGCACTCGCGTTGCACGGTTATTGCAAGAAAACTAGCCATCATAATAGGATCGTTATGGTGTCATTCGAAAGCTCTGTTTATGCCCTTTCAGGGATAGGTACTTGTTTTACGTTCTGGGTCTTATTTAGGCATGAAAATGATCACGTAAACAGCCCTATTTTGGCTAAAAACACCCCGCTGGGCGGTACATATAAATAAACCGCATAGGCCGCTCTTAAAGTGTTAAAGCTTCAAGGAAAAGATAGAAAACGGAATTAAATTGCAGAAACAATTTAATATTAACAAACTTGAAGAAAGTACATTTAACGTTACGTTAATTAATACAACTAAACACCCCTGCGTGAAAGAAGGTGAAAGCAAACAGTCCTCAAAACATCGTACAGGTAGACAAGATGCAGGTTTCTAAACTGCATGCGGCTACTGTAGGATCTGATGCTTAGCAAAGAAAGTACGTTACGGATTTAGAGAACTCTTAACTCATAAGCAGGAATAAATACTAGTGATAGGCCATACAGTGTATAATGGCATAGGTATAATTAAATAAAGGCAGCAACTCGCAACATAACCACATACAGGTGTGCTTCTCACTCTTAGTCAGGCAAGCCTGCTCGGACAGAGTCTCTAAGCCACACCCTGACTCACAATGCTCACAAAAACGGTAAACTGTGGCACAATAACAAGCATACAGAGATAATAAACGCCTAGCTGTTAATCTGCAGGGTGGCAGAGGTCTAGCCGGAAGGATATAGGCTTCGGATACCCGGGCTGAGCCACCTGCTCTAGCCTAGGGACGTTCCCAGGTCTGTGCGCCAAATTACTCTAATTGAAAGGGTGTTCTCTTGAGAGACTCAGATCGCAAGTATCTGACTCTCTCCTGGCGACCCTAAAACAAAAGCAAGACGTGCTAGCGCAGTGCTGAGTGGACTAGGCAAGGGCCCTCACACAACACAACACTAGACACACAGGGACACAGACAAGAAAATGCCCCCAGACTCCCACGGGTATCCTAGTAGAGTCGTGCGGGTCCACGGGACTCGCACCAGCAGACTTTACATAAAGGATCGCAAAAAGCCTCCCCTCCGGTCTAGCCCCTACTAACCTGACACAAGAACACACTAGCAAGCATGAAACCACCAAATATGAGACAACAAAAAAGCTTCGTAGGTCTCATTAACAATTAAATCTCTGCATAAGGCCCAAAATCCTATCTAGTTATCTGAGAGCTCGTCGTTAATACAATAATAGATATAAGGTCTATGAAGGGGATGGGATAATTAAATATATTGGTGAAGTAGTGGAAGGAAGGTATACAAAGTAAGAGAGAAAGTTTCTAAGTGGGGTTGAGAGGGATAGATATCAAGGGGGTCCGAAGGGTACGACAGTGAGGTGAGTTCTGAGTCTTGAATCTGTCTGGACCCCGCCCTAGGCATGCAGAATACATCCCAGGCTCGGCAACACTCAATACAGTTGCCGGGTCAAAATCCTCTACCCCGTGCGTGAGTCGAAACTAAGCCTAACGTTGCAATCAAATGCATATGGCAATGCTTCAGGCTCGTCCCAAGCTGGCAAGCGAAGCAACATCCCAAGCCGGTCTCTCTCTCTCACGCTCGTCTCCTCCCGCTCTCACTAGACTTACATCTTATATATTATAATGAAACAATCAACTATCGAGAATAAAATATACTAAGATGCGTTGGTTAAGAATAAGGGCAGCTACAAGCTGTGAAACAACATAAGAATATCCCAGACATTAGTTACATTGTCGTAGGATATATACTAAGGAAAAGCCTGCCGGCCGGCCGGCTGCCACCAGCCGGTTTCTACACGGCTGGGCAGCCGACGCGCGCGCATGCCCGCACGTGGCTACT